>JAEIIJ010018169.1:0-16223 GCA_018904815.1 Drosophila ogumai | reverse complement strand
AGCACTATAGAAAAGTCAAAATTGAAACTTAATTTTTATCGAAACTATAGGGGTTTCAGTAATAATATTGCACAGGGTAGTGAGCCATTAGGTGCCTAACAATTTTGCATTAAAATCTCAATTTCGAAAAAAAGCGACATACGATACTTTCGCAAAAATGCGTCGATATATTTCTTTTTGTTCCATTAATTTTTTATATATTTGAGAACAAAGAAGCAAGTTAACTCATTTTTGAAAGAGAGTGAGCTGAAAATAAGATTTCAGGATAAAGGTCAGTATTCAACTCAAATAATATTTTCCTAATTAAAACTGGTAACCGGCAAATAATAACCAAAAAGATTCAAAATATTTGTAAATTTATTTAATCACTCAACCACTTCGCCGTTTTCTCTCTGCGGCATTGCGCCTGTGGATAATTTTTCTAATAATGCGTCGCCTACGATGACGGAGTGTCCTGTGGGTAGTGGTAGGGGCAAGTGTTGTTGTCGTCGTCGTTGTTGTTGTTGTGGGAGTCACAGTTGTTGTAGAAGTTGTTGTACCGGTGCCAGTTCCAGTTCCCGTTCCTGTGCCTGTTCCTGTGCCTGTTCCTGTGCCTGTTCCTGTGCCAGTGCCTGTGCCAGTGCCAGTTCCTGTGCCCGTTCCTGAGCCGGATCCTGAACTTGATTCAGAATCAACCGGCACCAAGTGGATGGCCAAAAGAGCAACCGTTAAAGCTAGTAGGATCCTCATAGTAAAACTTCTACGGACTGATTTAAAACTGTCTGCAGATTGAGTCTATTACCTTTCCATTTATAGCCCTCCACAGGGTACACTAAGTGCTTTTACGTCAAGGGAGCGGAAAATTTTAAAACTTTTTATACGAAACTTTCAGCATTGAAGTTTCAGGTACAAGCACAACAACACAATAAAAATTCTAATAAAACTATTTTTGGGCCGGATTCCCTTCGTTCTTTGTAAACCAGACTTGTTTAGTTCCTTTTCTTAACTCAAATATTGACTCGAACTCTTTTGTTGGCCAAGACAGTCGGGCAACACTCGGTTAGGCCAATATGTACAAGCTTTTTTCAAATTGAACAGAAGTTTCTGGGGCTTTATTTAGACAATTATTTGTGTACTTGAATAGGATTAAAATTAAAGAATAAAATTATGTGTATGTTATAATATCTATTTTATTTTATTGTTGGACACTTGGTAATTAATCAAAAGGTGAAAAACATTAAACTATTAATAGAGAGTCTTTTGTGATTCCAGCAAGTTTGGTTTTGACACCCTTATTGTCTCATAGAGGTGGCCAAATCGACTTGGCTGATGTTGTACTTAACTAATAATTCCACACCGCCACCAATCTCAACGAGATCCAGATAAATATCTATAAAAACCAAAGAACCATTATCATAATTTTAAAATGGAAATCGAACCGTAGAATTAGATTACCTTTAAGCTATGATTAATATACAGATCTATATAGAATTAATTTTAAATCTCCTTGGAAAATGCTTGAAAATGTAAATCGAAGTGAACTTTTATATCACTTTACTAAAGAAAGACTTGGGCTTTGACAATAATGTATGTATTTTTCCTAACCATTCCTTTCTTTTTGTCTTCTAACAATAAGACAACAATGGCAGCTTTGATTACTTAATTCTCTAGAGCTTGGAAACTCCACGAATGGGATGTATTTGGTCAGTAAACAACCGAGTCTGGAGATAACTTCGGATGCTGCAGAGACTTTCACTATAAATAACTCGGTATTGTGACTGGCATAAGCAGAATCCAAATCCCAGTCTCAAAAAGAAGCCACCATGCGCCCAATACAAGCCTTCTCCCTGGCCATCCTGGCCGCACTGGTTGTCCTGTCTATGCAGGCAAGCACTCCAGCCAGCAGCTCAAGCAGCACTTCTCCAACGAGCAGCAGCTCAACTTCCCCAACCAGCAGCTCCACTTCCCCGTCGAGCAGCTCTTCCAGCAGTTCTGATACTACGGCTACGACAACTACGACAGCGGCTCCAACAACCACAACTACAACGGCTGCCACGACCACCACAGAGGAGACGACCAAAAAGCACCATCGCCGTCGTCATAGGCGCCGGCGCGTGGTAATTATCCGCCGTGAGCGTGAAGGAGGCGATGGTGTGCGTCGCCGGAGGAGCCGGGAGCTTGGAGATGGTCGCGTTGTGAGGCGCATCCGAGTGCGTGAACGTCGCGGCGTTCGCTCGGCACGTCGTTTCTTTTGATTTCTTTAAAAATGACAACATGAACAATGGAAAATAAAGATCGGACTTCAGAATATATTAACTTCGAAATACAATGCCTCACAGGGAAAAAAGGATATGGGTTAGATGGACAGGAATTAGTGTAAGCCTTGGATAAAAGGAGCAACTTTGAACAATTCGCATTTACTGATTGTAAAAATATATTCACATAAAATTTCATTAATCGGCCTAGAAACGTATGAGGTATGATTTTCTTGTGATTTCTCCCTCACAGATACAGTATCTCCTTCCTAAAAAGGCGGCTTTTCAATGCCACACTCGTCGGGCTTCTTGAAGACCAGTGCATATGTGAGGACAGGATGGACATTTCTGTCCTCGGAAGCTGTCGATAGAAGCGAGTGGCTGGAGGGACTTTCCATGAAGAGCATCTCCGCATCAAACTTGCTCCAACGGCCACGACTCAGCTGCTCCTTAACGTACTTCAGTTGAGTGTTGATCTAAAATGAGAGGATAGTGAAATATAACGAGTTGACAACAAAACATACGAATATTTAAATAAATAGATATAAAAGGAAACATGTAAGACATATATAAATAAATATTTAAATTACTATTTTATATATTACTATGTATTTAAATAATAGATACATACATAATTATATCAATAAATATAAATCAATAAATATAAAACATATGTATGAATAAATATATAAATTCCCATATAAATTAATGCATGAATAATTAAATCCAGAGATATAAAACATGTAATATATTCTCACCAATGGCACCAGCAAAGGAGTTCTTCGACAGTTGAAAAAATCCGCCACGAACTTTCGGATATCCTCTGGTTCCGGCTTTGCATTGATGGCCTGGTGCAGGATTACACGAATTATGGCACGGATCTGGAGATACAGAATAAAGAATAGTTATATTTGTTTTTGTTATATATTATATATATATTTTACCTCAGGATGATTGCAAATATACTCCCAGTTCCCAAGACGCATGTGCTTTTGGATGCGGGGTATGGTGTTGTAATGTTTAATGTCCTTCGAATTCCATACGCCTAAATCCCAGACCTTTGAGAAGGTAGGTATATTTTTATGTGACATTTTCCGACTTAATTTTTTACTAATTCACAATTGACAGAAATTTAGAATTAACTGTAATATTTGAAATTGGAAAGAACAAACTAAGAAAGGTTGATGAGGAAAACAAGAAACGAACAGGAAGTTCAGATCCATAATTATCTTAGCTTTGAATTTTTATTTAAAAAAAGTTAAAATATTCATGGAAAGATTAGGACCTTAGCTCTGCATATATGATTCGATTTAAGCTTATTCCTAATAGCAAGTTCCTATGAGTTACAAGATAAAGCCAGCCAAAAAGTATGTTACCTGATTTCTAAACAAATCTTAGCTATGCGAAAGTTGGGTTTGCATAGAAATAGAAATTCCATTTACGTCCAAAAGCAGGTGCAAACAGATTAACAAAGCATCGTAAATAGGCTGAGCCACTAATGGAGTGTAAGTGAAACAAAGGCAACAAAGAGGTGAGCAGGCGAAAAACATCAAGGGCCACACCTGTGTTTACACGGCTCCTAATATATCTCTCCGGCCCAGAAGACACTATAAATAACCATCCATTTGGGGGTACTGACAACAGTTTCTACTTCAACCCAGAAAAAACCCTTACAATGCGTTCCCTCTTGGCTCTAACTCTTCTCATCCTGACCACTGTGGTCCTGCTTAGCGGCCCGACTTCCGCCGCAAGTTCCACCACGACGACCAGTGCCACGGCTACTACAACCACGGCTGCTTCTGCCACCACGACTACGGCAGCCTCAGATACCACCACCACCACAGATGCCTCTGCAACTACGACGACTACCGCTAAGACAAAGAAGCATCGCCGCCGCCGGGTCATCATTAGGCGCGTGGTCATCCGACGGGGTGGAGTTCGACGCCGTGCTGTTGCAGGGGAGACTGGCACTGGCCGCAGGCGAGTGGTGGTCCGTGTGCGAAGGACCGTGAACTAAGGTTCAGGAGTCCTTGTTCCTAAATAACTTGAAAATAAAAAATAACTGCATATAAATCAAAGTTTGGTTTTTATTTTCTTGAGAAGTAATTATACTTTCCAGCTTGAATCTTTTCGGTAATTTAAAAGCAAAAACAATAACAGTACTGTTAAGGAGTAAGGATATCTGAAATCTGTTAAATTGAGCCCCATCTGGCAGCGCTGTTTCAAGATAACATGAAATGTCAAGTCAAAAAACAATCCTTATATTTACTACGAAGCACAACAAAGTCCTTGTCTGCAATTAATTGAAGATATCAGGAAATATTTGCCATAAAAATAATTTTACCCGTGATAGTGCATCCCGTAGAACAGCTGACGAGCCGTACACATACATACACAAACAAGGACAACGGAAATGGGGGTTGACAAGTCTGCAAATCCACAAGCTATATTTCACTTTTAAAAGGATTCTTCGCTGGGACAGCCATATCGTCATGGAGGAGCGCGCTGTGCTGGCCAACATTGCCTCTATAATCACCAAGGATCTGCTGATTGACCAGCCGCCAGTGAACATAACTTCCGGCAGCTACCCGCTCCTGACCACCGCTGAGGACGATGATGAGGCGGAGATATTTGCCCTGTTGCAGCAGAAGCGAGCAGCGACTGTCAGCCGAAAGCGCAGAATGCTGGAGGAGGCGTTGGGTCAAATGCCCAGCCTAAAGGTGGCAAAGCTGGAGTGGAATCACGCCGAATTAAATCTGCTTCACCGCTACACAGACGCCCAGTTCGAGTCTTATTTGCATATGCGTAAGCTCACATTCCTGGTAAGTTCCGGGTGGTATTTCCTGTTTCCCCTCTTAATCTCTGCCTTGCAGAAAGTCCAGCAAACCCTGGAGAAAACGCTTAGCGGCCTCACTTTACCCGGCTATCCGACTCCCCCGACACAGACAATGCTATCGCTGGCCATGTGGAAACTAGCCACCGATGAACACTTTGAGGAAATTGCCCGGAAGTTCCGCCTGCCCTGGGCTCTGTGCCAGCAGGTGGTGCGTGGCTTCTGGCACTGCATCTCGGATAACTACGAGAGCTTTATCAAGTGGCCCAACTCGCTGGCAGCCCAGCGGAGCACCCTGCAGGGATACCAACAGCTGGACCAGTTGCGCTGCTTCCGAGAGCTTTTTGGCATCATAACTCTGAAGCGTCTGGACGTCTTCCTGGAATCGGAGCACGCCGAGGTGCCTGTGGTGCTGCAGCTAATCTGCAACGCGGAACGCAAGATCATCGACTGCTACGTGGAGCTTTTCGTCGAGTATAGCTTCGAGGATTCGCCAATTGGCCAGACGCTGGCCCTAAATCCCAGGACCATGCCAGCGGGTAGCTATCTCATCGGGAATGGCGCCTTTCCCCTGAAGTCCTACTTGATGCGACCCATCGAGGCCGAGTGCTTCCGCAAGGATGTGGTATTTAACGAGCTGCTTCGACCCGCCTTTCAGGTTGCTGAGAGGGTCCTGGACACATTGTCGCGTCGTTTCAATACCCTATACGCCTTGGAGGCTCGTGATTTGAACGAGGTGCGGCTCATCGTTGAGAGCATCTGTGCCATGCACAATCTCTGCGAGGAGTACGAGGACAATGGACTGATGGACGATGGTCAAAGCAGCTTTAGCTGGGGTGGGCCGGCGGAGGGCATAAGGGGCAGTGAGAAGGACTCGAAGGGGTTGCAGCGTCGTGCAGAGCTCTTGGACGAGCTGGTGGCCATTGAGCCTGGTGAATAAATATGCTAGCATTTAAATTGTGTTCTTTGGTTCATTAGAGAGACATATTGCGATTAAAAGTTTAAATAATACAATAATAGACGCATCAAATTATTACATATTTTTAGTTTTGGCTTAAAAATTGAAATATTAAATATTTATTTTAATTCTGCGGCTTGCTTGCGATCATTTTGTTATTTATAAGGTACATAATTGCTGTCAAGCAGCAGTTTTATTATAAAATATTATTTTTTAATTTTAAAAATTCAAACTGGCTAACATAACACTGTTAACACCTCTAGTATTTTCTGTTAACTAATAATTGAAGAGATCTGGCAACACTAAATCTGTCAAGAATCAAAACAAATGCACGTGCGTTGTTTTTAAAAAGAATTTAAAGAAAACAATGGACGAGCACGATATATTCAAGCTGATCACAGCCGGCGTACGCTTCACAAAAAGGCCCAAGGTAAGCGCTTCAAGATTCAGTTCAAGCTAAGCTGCTCTGCTAACTGATACCCCTTGCAAAAGGCAACTCCCTCGAAGACCCAGCCACAGCCGGTCTCTGAAGATTCCCAGCAACCGAAAAAGGTAAAAAAGGAAGGCAACCCCAAGCAGGATAATGACACCACAGAGTTCCGCCTGCTGTCTGAAAACACCAGCCAAAGTAAACCCAAGAAACGCAAGGAAGCCAAGAAACTCTCCGCCGAGGAACTGGAGCGCCAGAGGGCCACAGAACAGGTTAATGAGACCAGAAAGCAGCACAACATCAGTGTGCTTGGCAAAAACGTGCCTGCACCGGTGACTAGCTTTGATGCTCTGCTTAAGGATCACAAGATGCTTCCTCGACTGCAGCAAAACCTGCTGGGACGCAAATTTGCACAGCCAACACCCATCCAGATGCAGGCACTACCTGTCTTACTACAGCGCCGGGCATTGATGGCTTGCGCACCAACCGGTTCCGGCAAGACATTAGCATTCCTCACGCCCATCATCGACGGCCTGAGGGCGCACAAAACCACCGGCTTAAGGGCTTTAGTCCTGGCCCCCACCCGTGAGTTGGCCCAGCAAATCTACCGCGAATGTGGGGAATTAACCCGGGAAACGGGCTTGCGAACCCACTTCATCAGCAAGGTGAGCGAGGCCAAGCAGAAGCAAGGCGCCGAGTGCAAGCAACGCTATGATATCCTGGTTTCCACACCAAACCGAGTGAGATTCCTGCTGCAACAGCAGCCGCCGCTCCTTGACTTGTCGCACGTCGAATGGTTTGTCTTAGACGAAGCCGATCGCTTGATGGAGGAGGGACAAAACAACTTCAAGGAGCAGCTGGACGACATCTATGCAGCCTGCTCCCACCCGACCAAGTGCGTGGCCTTCTTCAGTGCCACCTACACAGTGCCCGTGGCCAAATGGGCACTGCGTCACCTCAAGAACCTGGTGCGCGTCACCATTGGAGTGCAAAACAGTGCCACGGATACCGTCCAGCAGGAGCTGTTGTTCGTGGGCTCTGAGAGTGGGAAATTGGTGGCCATGCGGGATCTGGTGCGCCAGGGTCTGGAGCCTCCGGTCCTTGTTTTCGTACAGAGCAAGGAGAGAGCCAAGCAACTCTTTGAGGAGCTGCTTTACGATGGCATCAACGTGGACGTGATCCATGCCGAGCGCAGCCAGCATCAGAGGGACAACTGCGTGAGGGCCTTCCGCGAGGGCAGCATTTGGGTGCTTATCTGCACAGAGCTGATGGGCCGCGGTATTGACTTCAAGGGGGTCAATCTGGTAATCAACTATGACTTTCCGCCCACCACCATCTCGTACATCCATCGGATCGGGCGAACCGGTCGTGCTGGACGTCCAGGAAGAGCAATTACGTTCTTTACCCAAGAGGACACGGCCAATTTGAGAAGGTAACTTCTATAAAAGTCTACAATTATTAGACTTATTTATAACATTCATTTTCTATTTTTTTCCTCCAGCGTTGCTCAAATTATTAAAAATTCCGGTGGCTCTGTTCCGGAATACATGTTGCAAATGAAAAAGGTTCGCAAATCGGAGGCCAAAATGCGAGCCAAGAAACCCTTGGATCGGGAGGATATAACCACTAAGATACGTCCTGAGGTGAAAAACAAAGAGGATCCTAAGTCAACAAAACTGAAAAAAATCGAAAAAACAGAAAAGATTTTGAAAAAACGGCCGGTGGATAAAAATGTCACAAATTCAAAACTTAAAAAGCTAAAAGAAATTAAAAAAAACCTCAAAGAGCCCAAGGGCAAAACGGGGAACTTTTCAAAAACAAAAAAGGCAAAGAAATGAAAATAATTTAATAATAAATTTATAAAAATTAAGAATGAATTGCAAAATAATTTTGGCACTAGTTAATATACTTTTAATATAAAAAATAAAGAGCAGTTTTAAATGAATTCATTAATGAATAAATAAATAAATTAATTAATGTATTATTTAATGAATTAATTTATTTATTCATTAATTAGTTTGAATTTTTAAGTGGAAGGTGAAAATGATCTCCACATTTTTTTTTTGTCAGAGTGGCAACACTGTTATTGGTATATTTTTGGTAGATTTCTGAGGTTATATTTCAAGGGTGCAGCAACGGTCCCTTTAATCAACAAAATCTACTCCGACACGTCAGAATATAAGGTTTTTTATTTAATTATTTGCACAGCTGCGTTGTCAGATTTCCCATTGAACAAAATCCAAAAGCACGTACCAGAAGTCACCACTAGCAGCCATGTCGCGAAACGTGGCCCTGCTGGGCCTGGCTCTGATTGCATCGCTCTGTTTGGTAGCCGCCTTGCCCGTGACGCAAAACAAAAAGGCTGAGAAGGACGCCAAGGCGGAGGCGGAGTCCAGCACCCCGGCCACTGCCGACGTGGAGTCGGCCTTGGAGTATGAGCGCTACCTGCGGGAGGTGGTTGAGGCTCTCGAGGCCGATCCCGAGTTCCGGAAAAAGCTGGACAAGGCGCCCGAGGCGGACATCAGGGTAAGTGAAGGAGGAAGACAACGAATGACAGGTTCCTTCCTGGTTTGCTATATCTTTGAATGTATCCTCTATCATTGGGTTTTCTTTGATTTGTGTTAAATAGAGTGGAAAGATCGCCCAGGAGTTGGACTACGTGAATCACCACGTTCGCACCAAGCTGGATGAGATCAAACGCCGCGAACTGGAGCGTCTGCGCGAGCTGGCCAACCAGGCCTTCGATCTGGCCCATGACATAGACCGGAAGCACCTGAAGGTGCCACAGCATCTGGATCATGGCAACGAGCACACCTTCGAGATTGAGGATCTGCGCAAGTTGATCCAGAAGACGTCCGACGACCTGGCCGAGGCTGATCGCAAGCGACGCGGCGAGTTCAAGGAGTACGAAATGCAAAAGGAGTTCGAGCGGGAGGCGCAGAAGAAGGAAATGGATGAGGAGTCGCGCAAGAAGTTTGAGAATGAAGTCAAGGAGAAGGAGAAGAAGCACAAGGACCACGAGAAGCTGCATCATCCAGGCAACAAGGCCCAGCTGGAGGAGGTGTGGGAGAAGCAGGATCACATGGACAAGAATGACTTTGAGCCCAAGACCTTCTTTTCCATTCACGACGTCGACAGCAATGGCTATTGGGACGAGGCGGAGGTCAAGGCATTGTTCGTCAAGGAGCTGGACAAGGTCTACCAGAGTGACTTGCCCGAGGACGACATGAGGGAGCGGGCTGAGGAGATGGAGCGCATGCGAGAGCACTACTTCCAGGAGACGGACACCAACCACGATGGCCTGATCAGCATTGAGGAGTTCATGATGCAGACCAACAAGGAGGAGTTCCAGAAGGATCCCGAGTGGGAGACCATCGACCAGCAGCCGCAGTATACGCACGAGGAGTACTTGGAATACGAGCGCCGGCGCCAGGAGGAAGTCCAGCGTCTGATTGCTCAGGGACAATTGCCGCCGCATCCCAACATGCCGCAGGGTTACTATGCTGCACCGCATCCTGGCGGCGTGGCCTACCAACAGCCGCCGCCGCAGCATCCTGGCGCCCAGCAGCCTCATTACCAACAACCTGGGCAGGTGCATGCACAACAGCAGCAGCAATATGCCCAACAGCAGCAACAGTACGCCCAGCAGTACCAGCAGCAGCAGTATGGAAACGGGCAGCCAGTGCAGCTGCAACCCAATCAGGTGTACCAGCATGTCGGAGCGATTCCACAGCAACAGCAGCCGGTGTATCAGCAACAGCAGCCTGTCTATCAGCAGCAGCAGGCGCAGCAGCCTGTGCAGCAGCAACAGCAGGCGCAGCAGCCTATACAGCAGCAACAGCAGCCAGTCTATCAGCAGCAGCAGGCGCAGCAACCTGTGCAGCAGCAACAGCAGCCCGTGCAGCAGCAACAACAGCCTGTGCAACAGCAACAGCAGCCCGTGCAGCAGCAACAACAGCCCGTGCAGCAGCAACAACCTGTGCAACAGCAACAAATTAACAATCAAAGCCCTCCGCCTGCTCAAAATCAACAGGTGCCAATACAGCAGCAGCAACAGACACATCAACAGCAACAACAACAACAACAGCCACAAAAGTAACCGCTTGAAGCATTCCTTTGCTGTAGCAAAGCCACGTAAGCGAAGCATTTCAACAAATCTGGTATCGAGAACACAATGTGATTGGACTGAAGTAGAAAACTTTTAACAAAATATATATAAATATTTCCCGATTGTGGTTATGTAGTAAATTGAACAATCAAAAACTGATTGTTGCCAAGTTCTCGCAATTAACAGTCTTTCCAATTTTTTATACTTTTTATCCTTTTGTACGCATTCTCTCTCTCTCTCATCTAGGAGGCTTGCATTTTGTGCAATGCATTTCTTAAACGAATTTGTTTGTATATATGAGTTTATTTTTTAAACGAGAAATACATAAACAATAAATCAAATTATTTAAGGTGCTGTTTTTTTCAATAAATTAATTTATTCAAGGTGCTGCTTTTTCAGGTATCGTAAGTAATGAATTTTGAGAAATCTTTTAAGAGAAAAAAATAAGCACAGAATTTATTTAAAACAAAAAGAATAATATTCTATGAATCCTTCTTGGATAATCTATCCATTTCCGGCATGGGTTTTATATTTCGGATTTAAATGATATACATTAATAATAATAAAAATTGATTACATTAATAATAATAAAACAAATTGATGTGTAATCATCATAACCACGCGGTTTTTGGTATACAAATTTTAATTATTAGAGTTCCTTAAATGTTCCCCCTTTTTACATTATAAAAAATACACATATTTTGGAGTATCTAGAAAAGAGTTATATATTTTTTTCTAATAATTTTCCAACTACCTAAAATATAACAATATAACAATTTCTTGCTTCTAAACATTGGTCTCACAGGGTACGCCATGGTAATCACATTCCAAGGGCACTGCAAAGGTTAAATGTTAAAATATAATTAGAATAAAATAATATAAATATAATTATTATATACAAATATATTAATAACATAACTACTAACCCGTTCTGGGCTTGCTGAACTCAAAAGACTCCCAGGCGCAGGTGTGCCAGGTGGGGTCAGCGGCCGGCATGCTCGCCCGGTTACCCGGAGTCACAGCGCCTGCCCTTAGTTCCCTCACACGCCTTCGCAGGGCGGCCAAGACATCCGAGTGCCGACTGGAGTACGCCAGATTGTTCTGTTCGCAGGGATCCATCGAGATGTCGTACAAGCACTCCTCCAGCAAAGGATTGCAGGATCTTTGGAAATCAGAACAACGCACGGCCGCCGATCTTCGAATGGCAGCTATCCTTTGCTGCGTCAGGCGACGCAAATCAAAACGGGAGAGCGCCCTCGAGGCCGCCGAGTTCCTTATAGTCACAGGATAACGACTGTCCCGAGGATCCAGGTCGTCCAGCTCCCTGTAGGTGAGCACCGTGTCATATTTCCCCGCTGAGGTGGTACCATTCACATATTTCCATTGCCCCATTTGAAGGGCCGCCACCCGCCACACATCGTCCAGGCTGTGCAGGATCTCCCGTGGCACATGGGGAGCATCGGCGGCTTCCGCTAACTGGGGCCACAAGTCAATGCCGTCTAGCTGACGGGAGTAGGACTCTTCCAAGTCAATGTTAGCAGCATGGGCCAGGGTGGGCAGCCAGTCACCCACGTAGATGGGTTGGGTAAAGATGTTGCCGCGTGCCTCTAGCTGAGAACTCCAAATGGCGCCAGCCACTCGCACTCCACCCTCCCAAGGCGTGTTCTTCTGACCACGAAGGGGCCAATTGGAGCCCGTATTGGAGAACATGCCCACCGATGGCGCCCCATTATCAGAGTAGAAGATAACAATGCTGTTCTCCAGCTGTTCGGTGTTGGCCAGGGTGCTGATTACACGACCCACACTTTGGTCAAGTTTGGAAATCATGGCTAAAGGGAGACGTTAAGACATTAAGCTAAAGAGTTCCTTAGGGATCCTTAGGAAAAAGCTGCACTCACCCGCATATTTCCTCCGATTGGGATCCTTGATGTAGGAAAATTTTCGTATCTCCTCTTCAGGTGCCTGCAGAGGATCATCTTCGTTGGCTGTATGGCCAGCCAAGTGGCTGAGCATTAGGAACAAGGGCTGATCCTTGCTTGCATGCTCCTTGATCAACCTCTCCGCCTCGTTGGTCAGCAAGTCCGTTACATAAACCCCACGTTCCCGACACTCCAGCTCCATGTTGCGCCTGAAGTCATAGCCCAGACTGTAGTTGGCCACCGGCATCTTGGAACGCCTTTGGTAGTAATCTATATAGGCGCCCCAGTAGCCATAGTGGTAGTCGAAGCCTCGATGGGTGGGCGTATATTCAGGACGAGAGAAGCCCAGATGCCACTTGCCCACCAGATTGGTGGAGTAACCAGCACGCTGAAAGATCTCCGGCATCAAAGTGGCATTCAGGGTCAAGGACCAAGGTTCCTCGTTGCTAATAACAAAGTGTTGGGTTCCTGTAGTAATAAATTTAACTCTTTATAATTTAATTTTAAGTTAGAAATATAATATAAGTACCCGTGTGTATGGGATATCTTCCGCTGAGCAGGGCTCCTCGGGAGGGAGTGCACATGGCCGGGGCATACAGGCGATCCAGGAGTCGACCATGATAAGCCAAGGCATCAATATTGGGCGTTAGAAACTCTCGGCCACCGCGGAAGCTCACATCATCAAAGCCCTGGAAGGTTACAAATTCACTTTAGTTTTTAACAACGTCTTGATTTATGTTTGATAAACTAGTTCCACCATGTCATCGGCCATTATGATGATTATGTTGGGTCGCCTGGCCGTTGCCGCATCTGTCATCACCCTTTGCAGGCAGAGTAAAAGTAGAAACGCTGATAAGCCCCGCATTGTGGTTGCTCAACTCCCGAAATGGATCGATCGCGTTGTGCTCTGCACGGCAGCTCCCAGCCAACTGATGCCGTGAGAGCTCCACGTAACATTTCGCCGCGACTTGGCGCAACTCGGTTTGGGTCTCTATCGATCTCCCAAATCGGTCTCTCCCAGATTCAGTTTCGTTCGATTCAATCAAACCAAATTAGCGGCCACTCACAACTTGATGTAGTAATAAGTCAGCGGCAATAAAATATATAATAGCAAGTGCTAATACAAAATATATAAGTTGTTTAATAACCACAGTTGAATAAACTCAGTTAAAGCCCGATTTATTTTGACTCAGATCAGCACACGCCAAAAATTAAGTTGAACTGCTATACTGAAACACTGTTTACATTTTAAATGACCCTTAAAATGGGTAAATATGCATGTCGTTCATGCCAAATTTTGCATTTAAGTAAAAAAAAATATATATATTTTATTATTATTTATTTTATTATTTACTTAGTATTATTTATATGTATTATGTATTATATTATATTCGGGATATCATAATTTAGCCATAAGAGAAATTAATTTGAATTCGAAAAACTGTTACATTTTATAAGATAAACAAATCTCCATACTAAATTTGAAATCTTAAGGAATTAAATTTTTTGAAAAATTTTAACGATTTTTAACTTATAAGATTTGTTTATGATTATTTTTTATTATGAATTGATTACAGACTTGATTTAAGTCGTTGTTTGGCGACTAATATTTTTTAAAAGGTCTATAAATAAATTTAAAATTAATTAAATTTGGGAATGGAAAATCTACTTAAAGATACAATTTTTCTCAACTTAAGAAAAGGATCCTTTTTTGTCAGTGTAGGTTCAGCAAGCTGGTTAGCCATGATCAGTTTGAGGAGAACAAACTTTAAAGATATGCATTACACTTGGCTTTGACAATTTGAAAGCCCCAACACTGCCAGGGTTTAACATTTCTAAGCCAAGTTTTGTTTATTAGAGAAGCTTTAAAAGAAAAACCGTGAAAAATTTGTCAAAAACTAATGGTTTCCGAGATTAATTAAAAAATTAAATAATAATATACTCACCTTGAGATCATATAAAAATCCTTCCATTACATTTTACTTATTTAATTTATAAATATTTTTTAAAACAATACCGATTTTAAGAGCAATAACTTTATATTTTTGTTGATTAAACTAGGCTTAGAGTAGGCGAACAGGAGCAGCATATCAACTAGCTAACATCTACACGCCTGGCTCCTGGGAGTCACACTCAGTGGCTAATACTATCGGGACATGCACAGACATACACACTTAATTAGCTACACATGCACACAGTAAAGGCATAATCTGATCCTGATCCTCATCCATATCCAGATTCCATTCTCGATCACCAGACAACGCTACGCACTGCCGCCGGCAGACCGCAGATGGCGTTGTGAACGGGAATGGCCAGGAAACCGGCCAGGGCGATGCCATAGGAATCCGACTGAACCACCATGGCCATGGCGAATTGCTGCCGCTCCGGTGAGATCTCCTTGGACATCCTATAGAAGGTGTTCACATAGGCACCGCCACCGAGAAGACCCTCCCACAGGACAATGGCAAACACTATCCAAATGCTGGGTGTGTACCACCAGATGACCTCGGTGAGGAAGTAGATCACATTGATGAACTGGAAGATGGACATTAGCCAGATCTTGTCCAGCTGGAAGACATTCACCGATGACCGAGAAATGAAGACACCAATTTGATAGTCCACATTCAGCCAGCGGTACTGTGAGTCCTTGTCCAGGAAAATGTCTTCAAAATAGACCAACTCAAACTGCAAGGAGTAATGTTGTGAAAAGGGATTATGGGGAAAGCTAGGTGACCTACCAATCCTTGGTTGATGAAGTACTCGAAGAAGTACACCAGACAAAGGGGCAGCATGTACTTGACAAGATGCTTGATGTAGAAGAACTTCTCCTTGAAGCCAACCAGCGGCTTCTCGTCGGAGATCAGGACCTCAGTGGACTCAACAGTAGTGACCGGAAGGATGTCAACCTGGGGACGACGTAGGAGCAGCCAGAAGGCAAAGGCTTCGATGGCTGGGAAGATCAGCATTATGAGCATGGTGTCCCTTGGACTAAAGTCCAGAGATCTCAAGCTGGCATAGCTTAAAGAACCAATGACACCGGCGCCACCAGTACCGGAGGACCAGGTGGATATCACATTCCTAAAGAGGAGTTTCAGAATTAATGCTATTATACATTAATAATTATATTTAATTACTTGTTGTAGCGCGAAGAATAGGCCAGAAAAGTGGTCTCTCCAATTCCACTGCTGGCCGAGGTGATGATCACACCCAAAAGGGCCATCCACTCGGCTTCGGCGAATCCCACCAGCAGGAAACCGGCGGCTGAGAAGATCACAGCGAGGGCAATGCGAAAGCTGAAATAAGAAAGAGGAATTAAAAAAAAAATTATATATTTGGAGAGCTCTTAAGCTTTACTTACTTAACCCAAAAGGGAAAGAAGGGCATCAGCATCTTGACAAAAAGCGAGGGTAGCACATCGGCCAACAATATGGCGCCAGTGGACACCAAGTGACAATTTCTACCCGAATCGCTTTCAGCAGCTTCGTCGTTCTGCAGGAAAGAAATAAAATACAATTAGAGTTGATCAAGGATACAGGATATAGACTGTTTCTCACCGGATTAAACTGCTTGATGATATCATGGGCAGCACTCAGCATCACCACATAGCCATAGTTATTGCAAAGACCCAGAATCCAGTAGGAGGTGAGATCCCGCCACAGGCCCTTGTCATGGCGAGAGCTGTGAGTAGCATCTGCAGGTGTAACCACCACCTGGGGATCATGCTCGGCCTCGGCCTCTTGC
>JAEIIJ010018166.1:0-11220 GCA_018904815.1 Drosophila ogumai | reverse complement strand
TTTCCGAGTTGAAATTAATGCCTTTTTGGCCGAGTTATGATGTTTTCAAAATACAAAAAAACCAGGTAATTATAAAACATCAACAGCCGGATCGTTTAAGCCATGCCCGGGAAGGAAATTAAAAAAAAAAAATTTAACATATTTTTTCTCCAATATTTTATATAAATTACAATGATTAAAAATTGGTAAAAATTTAACTTTTTCTAAATCTTAAATAAAGTACGCAGAATCATTAATTTTGTAAAAACTAACACGGAACAGTTTTCCGAATTGAAATTAATGCATTTTTGACCGAGTTATGATTTTTTTAAATAAAAAAAAAAAAAACAAAAAAAAAACAAAATAATATAAAAAATCCGTTTTAATATAAGATAATATTTTTTCTGGGTGAAAGAGTCATTTCCGACCTCATAAACAATATATAAACCATATCCATAGCCCATATTTAATGCTTTTAATATTTTTATTAACTGTATTATTTTATTTTATGTGATAAACTGAATGAAAGCACTTTTTTAAACATTCTTTATTTTATTTCATTTTCCCAGTGTAAAATTGCCACCTACCAAAACCCCTTGACACTTTCGTCCAGATTGTTGGAGGTGAAAAACTTTTTGGCGTTCGCCTCGCCTCGCCTCGACTCGCTCGCTTCTGTTTGGCTTAGATAATAGCGCAAAGAAATTTGCGTAGACATCCGTTGACGTTACCCCCTTTTTCCCCCTCCCTCCCTCCACCCTTTCCCCTTTCCCTTTCTCTCCCCGAGAATCTCTAGCTGATGAAATTAAACAAATTGTAGCGTGGAAAAATTTCAATCTTGGTTAGGTTTCGTCATGTCTTTTATGACATGGTCATGGCCCCCGTAGAACAGTGGGCTCGACGGTCCTAGAAAGTGCTCAGAAAAGGGGGGCGAGAGTTTGGGGTGGAATGTCCTTTAAATACAGAGTCTTCTGTCTTTCCTCGTCCTAGCAAAATTCCTTGTTTATCTTAATTAAACGCTGCAGGAGGAACAGCATGAATGAATCATTTTTAGTGTCAGAAAAGCTTTTCCAGCAGGACAATCAGGATGTTAGCTACTATTTTAAATGTATATAAATTTATACTCTTTGGAGAAACCTTACTAGATAAACGCACAAATAATTTAATATTTGAGAGAAGAGCCACCAGCCACCTTGTCTTCAGTTAAATGTTCTTAGAGGAAAGCCCTTTTGTCAAAGGACTCTGGCTAAGCAAATAGAGATTGTGCCTTGACAAATAATCTTATGTTTAAAGGACCTGTCCTTAAGGTACACCACAAAATCCTTTTGCAAGCATTACTCAACACTAGAGCGTTGGAGGCTGCCTTTGAGCCCTCCCTGCGGTCTTAATCTCCTCCTAATTACTAGTTCTTCCCCCGATTCTTCCGCCTCGAAGCCCGCTTAATTACTATCAAATCCTGATCTATGCCAGGCACACACACACAGGGCTGCCTGCTGCCTGCTGCCTCCCCACTGTGCTGGCCAGATTTGCGACAAACAAATCGCAGCACACGCCAAAGCCCAGACCCAGACCCGGACCCGGGCCAAAACCAGACCACAGCACTAAGCTCCTACATGAGTAATCGTAATCCCGAAAAGTTTTGCAGGGAAACCAACTCATAACCCGTAATCATCGCAATTAGTTTTAGCCCGATGACGACGACACAGCGACAGCGCTTTGCCAGCCTGGCAACTGGGCAAAGCTGGCAAATGGAAAATGGCAAATCGTGGGTCCATGTCGTCATAGGAGCCGCAATCAAAACAGGTGCGAACCCCCACCGCTCCTTTACGTATCAGCGAATTCGACTGCAAAGTACCAACTGCACAAATTTCACAATTGTTTTTCAAATTTATAATTGCAAAAAGTAGTGGGAGAAAATGAAATTTAAATAAGCTTAAATAATGTATTATAGCCGGGATTACCCTGGTTGGACCAGGATTTTAATAGGTTTTGATTGATAAAAAAAATATAAAAATATAAAAATATAAAAATATGAAAACATAAAAATATAAAAAAAATGTAATATATAAAAATATAAAAATATATAAATATGAATATATAAAAGCATATACCCCACTGGGAACTACTTCAGGAGGGGTAACAGAAATCAGCTAACCGAAATCACGGTGGCCATAAAGCCCACCATTCGCGTGGACAGTCGTAGGTGGAGTGATCACCTAGTACGAGGGGCCTGATGATACTGATACGGGTACGGATACTGTTGATATTGTACATACTACTTATGATGATAATAGAGATGATGCTGGGCCTGGGAGACCCCCTAAAAACCCCTGAATAAACTGGAAGGGGTGTAAGCCCATTAATTGCTTTAAGGCCCCGCCAAATGGAAACGATTCTCAATGCAATTCTAAGAGGTGAAAGGGTGAACATGAGGTATCATCTGGGTAGGCATTACCCTCCTACAGGGTAATCCCCAAGTCTCTAGATAATCACAGCATCGCCGCTGTGTTTTCTTTCCACAATTACTGTCAACAAAGATTTGATTTGAGGCCCCAGCGCCGTCTGGAAGATATAACGTTACCGCCCAACGCCTCAAGTTCAGTTAGCACAGGCGATCCAAGCACTAAGCACACACGATGGGTGCAACCAAAGTTCCCAAGCTACCCAAGATTGCCGAGCAGGCGGACCCCGATTCCAGCCAGAAAGAGGTGGCGCCCAGCACAGATGCGACAGCAGCAGCGCCAGCAGATTTTGAAACCGCCATCGATGCCGCTGGCTTTGGAATGTTCAATATCCTACTCCTGGTGGCCGCTGTGCCCGCGGCCATGGGCACTGTTTACGAGACCTCCACAATGTCCTACATCCTGCCCAGCGCCGAGTGTGACCTTCAGTTGAGCCTGCTGGACAAGGGTATACTGAATGCCATCACCTATGCGGGCATGATCAGTTCAGCGGTAATGTGGGGTTACCTGGCGGATACTAAAGGACGCAGAAACCTCCTCATCCTGGGCTATGCCGCGGACACATTCTGTGTCCTCGGAGGAGCCTTCAGTCAGAATAGAATCCAGCTGATGGTCTTCAAGTATCTGGGGGGATTCTGGTGAGTTTATCTCGAGTTATATTCACGTACATATAGAATAAAAGTTGTGAATGAATCTGGTATGATTTCAGTATGAGTGGCCCCTTTGCTGTGCTAATGACGTATCTAACGGAACTCCATGGACGTCAACATCGCCAGCGCATCATGATGATGGTGGGCATCATGTTCTCCATAGCCACCTTGACGCTGCCTGGTTTGGCGATGCTGATTTTGCCCCAGGAGTGGGACATACACATCTGGACTTTGTCGCGTAAGTGTCCCGAGGGTGTGTTACGTGTTGAGTGTGACGATAAGCTTTTGGTTAGATAAATAAACAGATAAACTGATAGATAAGCTACCGCGGGAACAGCTGATGAAGCTCTATTTTCTCTGAGAACAATCAGTCAAACGATTCAGCCTCCACGCGCAAAACGAGTTGTTTGACCAGATTCTTAGTTATAAATTTTTATAATTTCCAAAACAAGTCAGACACAAGCTATTAAAGTAGGGCACTTGTAAAGTATATAATCAGTGATGTTATAACCCATTTAAGTAGATTTTGAAACTGGTTGGTAGCTGTTTTTTATGAATCCAAAACAAGTAATGTAGAAAGTAGTACAAACACCATTAAATGTTATAACATCTGGAGGTATACGTCTAACAGGTTGTTCAAATGATTGCAAAATTTAAACTTGAAATAACAAATAATATCTCTTATTTAATCATTATTTATCCCTTATTTATCTCTCATTTCCAGTCTCCTCCTGGCAGGTCTTTGTGGCCATCACCGCCCTCCCTAGTCTTCTGAGCTTTTTGCTCTTCTTTTTCTTTCCGGAAAGCCCCAAATTTCTCATGTCCAAAGGACGCAATCAGGAGGCCATGGATGCCTTCAAGTTTATGTATCATTTGAATACTCGCAAGCCCAAGGATTCATTTCCAGTGAGTTTTTCATAGGTAAAAAATTTCAAATGAATATTAATTAAACCTCTAAAAACAGATCAAGTTGCTGGCCAATGAGGTCATAGTGCCAGAGCCCAAAAAGCACAAGGAGCACAAGGCTGTTTCAACCGAAGTCAAGCTTCCCATTGAGAATAACAATGAGCTAGAAGATGCCGAGCAGGGAACCAAGGCACCGGAGCTAAAGAAGACCTCGGGCTTCTCGCAGCTAAGACCACTGTTCACCAAACCCTATCTGGGTCTGTCCCTTTGGGTTTACCTGCTCAACTTTTGTGTGCTCTTAGGGTAAGTCTTTATACAGTTTTCAAAGCCTGAAAAACACTCCTTAAAATTTATTTATTTTAAATATAAACAGCCAGAACACCATGCGCCTGTGGCTGCCCCAGCTCTTTGCCTCGATCAATGAGTACGAGCAGCTGATGGTGGTTAATGGTGAGTCGGGATCCACCAGTATCTGCAGCATCCTGGAGTACAGTGTGAATCGCACTCAGGCCCAGCTGGAGGCAGCCACTCGGAATGATCCTATGACCGAGTGTCATGTGAATATCACTGCCTCCACATATACCAACAATCTAATAGTGGCCGCCGCCGGCTTTGTGGCCTACATGCTGGCCGGTTTCCTGGTCAACTTAGTGGGTGTCAAGCGTATCATGAGTGAGTATCCTCCAATAACTCTACCTAACTTTTTTGTAACATTTTTCTTTGCCAAAGCAATGGGTCTCTTAGTGGCTGGGTGCTGTTCCATTGGCATGTACTGGTCCAGTTCAGCCGTATCTACGGTGGCCATTGCCTCGCTATTTGTGACCATGGGCAGCATATCGGCCACATCGGTAATCAGTGCCTCCGTCAACCTATTTCCCACCTCGCTCAGGTGAGTTGTCTACCCATTCATCAGACTTTCTCTCTATATGTGTGTGTGTGTGTAATCCCTTTTACAGGACAATGATTGTCTCACTGGAAATGATGTTCGGTCGCCTGGGCTCCTTGCTGGGCAACATCTTCTTTCCGGCTCTGATGGGTCTGGGCTGTGTGCCGCCCTTCTTCATGGTCAGCCTGTTCATGTTGGGTAAGTGTTGGTAACGACCTACTCCTTTGGTCGGTTTGTATATTCACCTAATCCTTATCCCTATCCCCTTTTACTTGCCCCTCCCGTACAGCCGGCTGCCTGATGGCCGCCTTTCTGCCGCTCAAGAACAAGGCTGCCCTGAAGTGAGGACAACAAGGAGTCAGGAGTCAGTCCACTGCTGTACATAGTATTTAAACTTAATTCTTAGTTTAAGTTCTTCCTCAACTTTCAGAAAGGGGAGGTTGGGATATTTATTGCACAAGTTTGTCCATTTATTTACCAATTTAAACCGACAAAAGCATTTCACCTAGCATCAAGCAAGGACTCTTGGAGGAGTCTCCTCTTGGTGACTTTTCCAAGGGTATTTGCACTTCCTTCTCATTTATTTTACACTATCTTCCCTTTTTTTTTTTTTGTTTTTTTATATTTGTTTGTTTGCTGTGTCCCCTTTGCTTTGGTTTAATTAAAAGTTAATTTATTTTAGATTGCAAGTTTCTAGGATTAAGCAATTTGTATGCAATTTCGTTGCGCTTGTCAATTACATGAATTCCTCTACATCAATTTCCATAAACCGCTGGGCACTTATCAATGCATCTTGGGCTCTGGGGGGAGGTCCTGTCCTGGCATTGACTGGCGTGAAAGTGACTGCACAGTGAAATCAAGCAACAAATGCAAGAGGGGATCAGGGACAGCGACGACGAATGGCACTCCGGGCTTATCTCCTTGGGCGAGATGTAACATTGTGACACGCCTCCTTCCTCAGAACAAATTGAGTTAAGTCCAAGTGGGGCGGAGAAGTGTGGCTAGAGAGCACTCAGTGACTGAACCCCTCCTCGAAGGACACATACTTGTTATGTGCATGTGTCCTTCCCTCTTTGTTATTAATTGAAATCATTAAATCAATCAGGATTTCGCTTTATCCAATTTGGGAAATTCACTCAGTTCCCTCAAGTCTAACCGTCTTTCTGGGTACTTAATTATAATTATGAATTGGAAGAAATAAAAACCCAACCCTAAGCCTTTATCCTTTTAGGAAAAATAATAGCTTTAGGCCCGTCGTCGTCACTATTTTAATTAATTAATCCACTTGCTCATAGATTTTGAGTAATTGCCTGAGCAGAGAAAGAGAATCGCTTAGCTGGAGAAAAACGATTAGGCCCAAATGTCCCACAATTCATTACACAAGAAAAAAAATCGTATTTAAATACAAGAGAAACACAGAGAGAGTGTCCTCCAAATGCCTCGACAGCTGGCCCCCGTTGCCTTATCTCCGCCCGGGAGGCGTTGATATACGAGCGGCCACTCTAGCCAAATGGAAATGCTAATTATCTGACAACGGAGCCGCTCGACTTGAAGTTGAACCCAGGGCGGAGGCCCGTCTTCTAGGCCGATAAATGGTGTAGGCGTTAGTGTTTGTGCCAGGCATGATTTCACAAATGTTTGAAATCAGACAAGACCCATGGAAAGTTTTAATTAAAAACTTTTTCGGCCTCTCTGGCTCCAAGCTCTGTGACTTTTAAAGCGCTACCAAGTCGCGACCGAGTGCTAATGCGATGCTAGAGCATCGATAAAGACCAACACGGAGGAGAGTGTGCCCGAGAACCCAGGGCCCAAGGTGAAACTCAACAGGTTGTTTTTCCAGAGAGCTTACCTTAAACTACGAATTACGTCATATTTACACTGACAAAAAAAATAGAGCAGGTAATTCCAGAGAGTTCTAACCTAAAACATCAATTATAATAAAAATTCAATATTTTAGATAGCTTTACACTAAAATTCTCAGCTGGTTTTAGCCACAAATAGGCGATTTACCAGATGAATATCTTTTTTTAATAATCTGTTTAAATAATCCTGCTTCTAAAATTCAATGACTTTTTTATTTTAATATAATAATAAATAATCTTCAAACTTGACTTAACTTTGCTAGGAAAGTTTTCACCCCTTAAAAAAAAACCATAAATCTCCTGTTCTATTTTTAAAACATAACAAAGATAAAAAAATAAACAAACTAGAAAATGTGAAACTATTAACTCTCTTTTTACAGATAACAACAAAAAAAAAATGTTCTTTTTCTTTGAGTGCAAAACCCAACGCTGCAATCTTATCAGAAGTGTTCCAATCAGAGAGAGAGAGAGAGAAACTAGCTGGGAACAGGTCCATAAATGCCCACTGCCAGCCCTTGCCGACTCCAGTTGTCCAAGATGAGTCTCAGCAACAAGGTGGTGATCGTGACGGGAGCTAGCAGCGGCATTGGCGCTGCCATTGCCCAGGTGCTGGCCCGCGAAGGTGCCGCTTTGGCCCTGGTGGGACGCAACGTGGCCAATCTGGAGGCCACCAAGAAGAATCTGAAGGGCACCAAGGCCGAAATTGTGGTGGCTGATGTGACCAAGGATGCGGCGGCAATTGTCAAGCAGACTTTGGACAAATTCGGACGCATCGATGTCCTGGTTAATAATGCCGGCATTCTGGGCAAGGGCGGTCTCATCGATCTGGACATTGAGGAGTTCGACTCGGTGCTGAATACCAATCTGCGTGGCGTTATCCTCCTGACAAAGGCTGTGCTCCCGCATCTACTGAAGACCAAGGGAGCCGTGGTCAATGTGAGCAGCTGTGCTGGCATTCGTCCCTTTGCCGGCGCTTTGAGTTACGGCGTCTCGAAGGCTGCCCTCGATCAGTTTACCAAAATCGTGGCCTTGGAGATGGCACCGCAGGGTGTGCGCGTCAATTCGGTGAATCCTGGCTTTGTGGTGACGAATATTCACAAGAACATCGGCATTGTGGATGAGGAGTATCAGGGTGTATTGCAGCGGGCCATTACCTCGCATCCCATGGGCCGTGTGGGTGATGTTACGGAAGTGGCCGAGGCCGTGGCCTTCTTGGCCAGCTCCAAGGCCAGCTTCACCACCGGCGCCCTCTTTCCCATCGATGGTGGCAAGCACAATCTGACGCCTCGTTAAGCGTTCTCCGTAATTACGTTTCCTCCATTACATTCCTTCATCGCTTCCTTCTTTTTTTTTTTGTTTGTTTGTTGTAATAAATAAGTTGTAACCACACTGAACAAAAGAAGTTTTGTGCAAGGGTAAAAGGGGAGAATTTCTTCTTAATAATTTTGTATTCAAAGAAAAATTCTAGGGAATAAGTTGGAAGTTATAGTTCTTTATAACTTCTTTATATAGTAAGTATAATAATTGGTTAGAAATTACATATATCTTGGGAATATAATATTCAATTGAAAATCAACTCAAAGAAGAAAGTCTCTCGCTTATGAAATTGAAAACGATTGCTTTGCGATTGTTTCATTTAATATCTTCAGCTTCTTCTCTATATCATCTACAACTCTATTATCAAGTATAATCTACCTTGGTTTCTTTCAAACTCAATTAATTTCCCCAGCCAACATTATCTTATTATTATTTCGTGTTCTGACGTCGTTGGAAGTCCATTTTGGACTTGGGTTTCCTGGTTAGCTGCCAGTGGGGGGTTGGGTGACCCCAAAATGACCGCCATGGTTGCTGTGTCAGACACTTGACAGACTTATCTGGCCCATCATCAAGCCCGGCTGTTGATAAGGTGCGCTGTCAGCAGCGGAGACCGCAACTTGTTTCGCTGCGGCTTAATCTCCGCCGCTGCTGCTGCTGCTGCCTGCGCCTTATCGGTAGACACTCGAAAATACCGGGGATTTCATTATCTTTAACCAGGAGGAGGTGTGAGAGAGGGGGCTGGGCAGCGTGTTCTATGCGTGTTCCCCCGCTGCGGTCAATGTTCTGTCCAAAACGTTTGGTAATGTAGGTCATAATTGTCATTGATTCATGAGAACCTGACTACTTTCCCACCCACCAAGGGGGAGTGTTAAACTTGGAGAATTTGGGACAACTTTGGGACTTGTAGAGCTTTATGGAGGGGCGGAAGTGGTGAGAAGTAAACCACTAGCTCACAGAGAAAGTTAGCTTAAAAGTTATTTATTTAAAAACCCCGAACAGTACGGCTTAGTTTAGCTTCAAGCTTTAGCTTTTAACCTTTTTCATAAACTTACATGATCTTTAGAAAGGCTAGTGCAGCTTCAAAGCTTCCTTTTTTAACATAAAAACCAACCCCCAAGTCAGGAGAGACTAGCTTCAAGCTTCTATATAATTCAACCCTCTAGGGAAAGGCTTTAAGCTTATTGGCAACCCTTTTCGGAAACTTCAAAATTGCTTTTAAGGTTCTTTGTTCATCCCCAAGTCAGGAAAGATCAGCATAAAGCCTTTTTAGTAACCTACCCTTAGCAATGTAAGCTTAGAACTTAGAGATTTAAAATTGTAACCCATTCTAACATTTTTTCTTAGCCATAAAGGTGTCCTCCCTTCACCCAAATACCATCCCCAATGAAGAAAAAACCAGATTAAAGCTTCCTTATAAATTTACCCCCCATCAGAAAAGCTTCCAACTTTAGCTTTACCTTTTTAACCCTTGTTAAAAACTTGACTATTATCTAAAAAAAAGGTTTCAGAAAGCCCAATAATCAAAGTTACCAACCCCAAATTGCGTGGGAGAACAGCTTAAAGCTGTCCACTTTGCACCCCCAAAAAAGGAATCCCCCCAAAAGAGGAAAGCTTCCTGCTTCGGCTGTGGCTTCCCCATGAGCTGGCAGTGCGTCAGTAGCCGTGGCCACGCGCTCATCGCGTCCCATCATCCCCTGCCAAGCGAGACACAGGAGAGACCAAAGAGAACCGAGGCGATAAAGAGAAAGAGAAAGCAAGGGAGCTGGGCCAGCTGGCACAGAAAGCGGAACAAGCCACCGATTGATTTTTCTCGCCCAAGCAAACAACGAAAAAACAAGAGGAAACCCAAGGAAAACAATAGGAAAACCTAGGAAATCAGGCACACAAAAAGGAGATAAAAGCAAAGGCCAGACCTCGCCAGCATTTCCATATGGAAATGAAAATGGCCGAGGCCCAGGTAACGCTCGAGTCCAAGGACTCCTCCTGCAACGTAGAAGGCCAGCTGCCGCCAGCTGGGTCCGAAGAGGAGCCAGAGGAGGAGGAGGAGGAGGAAGCCGAGTTGGAGCCCGAGCAGGAGCAGCAAGAACTGCTGAGCGAACGCTGGTCCCCGCTGGGCGCCAACTATGACGATGCCAACAGCGCCAGCTCGGGCGTGGACTGTGAACTGGAGCCGGGCCTGGACAAGTCGGAGACGCGTCGTGGCAGTGCTGGCAGCGAGCTGGCACGACTTCGAAGCATTGAGGATGAGCAGGAGTTGCTCACCAGTTCGCTTTTGGCTCTCACTTCCCATTTCGCCCACGTACAACTGCGAGTACGCCAGATTGTGGAGGCTCCAGCGGAGGAGCGAGATCAACTGTTACGAGATCTAGAGGACTTTGCCTTCCAGGGCATACCAGATGCCGCTCAGCCCAAGGAGGAAGCTACAGCCAAGCAGGCCAAGCAGGATTCCACCGAAAAGGAAGCTGGCGCGGATAGCCAACTTATAGAGCAACTCAAGTCTCAGTTGACGGAGTTGGAGCAGCTGGCCTACGAGGCGGGTGAGCCTGGCATCCTGCCGCAGCATGTGCTACTCGAAAAGCAGAAGTTTATCCTGGACGAACTGCGGGCCAAGCTAAATCTTCAAGTGGAACAGCATGAGCTGCCGGCCCTCAGCACCGAGCAGCTGCGCCATCAGGTGGACAATGCCATAGGCGAGTTTGTGGGTCCTTTGAAGATGAAGGAGCAGCTGGTGGCCCAGCTAAAAACCCAGATAACGGATCTTGAACGTTTCATTGCCTTCCTGCAGTGCGATGCGGATCAGAGCTCGGTGGGTGATCGCTTAAAGCTACTTTCGGGAGCTTACAATAGCTATGCGGCCAAGCAGACAGCTCGCAGTGGCTCACAGATTGCCCCTCCGCCCACGGCTCCTTCCCCAGTTGGAGCTAAAAACTCACCTGCCACGACAGCAGCTCTTCCTCCAACGTCTGGTGGTGGTGGTGCTGCCTCTTCCGGCGAGAGTCTCCACAGCAAGGCACATGGTTTGCTGGATAAGGCCTCGCTCCTGATGCAAATGTTTGCGAGCACACATCTGGTGAAGCCGCGACACGACGATTTCCAGCAGAATTCGTTGAAGAAAACGCACAAAGGCAACCACTGGGGGTGAGTTTTAAAAAAAAATTTTT
>JAEIIJ010018165.1:0-13563 GCA_018904815.1 Drosophila ogumai | reverse complement strand
AGGCTGCGGCGGTGAAGGGAGAGAGGTTGATCGAGAGAAAACACACGTCAGCGTCTGTGTGTGTTAGTTTATCTGATAATTTTAGAGAGCCAAACACACACAGCGAGCTCTAAACTCCGCTTTTACTCGGTCAACCTCTCTCCCTCCGTCTACCTATGAATAGAGGCCCCTCTGCCGCACAGCCTCAGTCAGTGCGCGCCTCCCCTCGTGTTCACATGTGATGTGTTTATCTGTGACGTGTGCTTCTGTGCATCTCTGGATCTCCGGATGACTCTCGGAAAGCACTCTTTCGCTGGAAATGTGCCAGTTCTTATCATTATCATCCAAAATCACCAAGAATCTCTGCAATCGAAGGAATAAATCATCGATGAATCCCAGCCAAGTCTGCTGTGTGAAGATAGAAGGCAACAGAGTGTCCTTTACTGCGGGTAAGTCAAGGCCAAAACCATTGAAGCAGCGATCTGGTTTAGAAAACTTGGCTTTAAACATAAAAAAAAAGCCAACTGCAGGACCAGATCGCTCCTTGATTCTTTGATAAAGTTGATTGAAGAAATCAAAACATTATTTACAATATATCAGGTTATATTTGTGGATCTTAAATAGGCTACCATTCTTGGCAGCTATGTATATGGTACATATCATAATATTTTAACGGATTAATTATTATACCCTTGCAAGGTCGTTTCTTAATGTTTCAATTGCAAACTGCAAGGGTAGAACTTTGCTTGTTTATAGTGATAATAATGTATTAATAATTTCAATTTCGAAGCACAGACTTATCTAGCCCAGTTTCTGAACAAAAAGTTGCTCACCTCATCCTGCGTAGCTATTTAATAATAATTAATAAATTCGACTGGCTTATTTAACCAATGTATATTAATTAGTTAACTCCCTTGACACGCGTCGCATGAGTATATTATATTAATTAGGCTAAACGGCTTATGTAAGTTGCTCGTGTTAATTAATAAAATTCGATACACCCAGTATATGCTTGTATATTTTATTATTTTGTACATACTTTATATATATTATATATAAAGTATAAAGTATGTATATTAAATAAATAAAGTATTACATACTTTCTATATATTTTATATTTATATTTATGTAATTCTGATTCTATATTCCTCACATTTTAAAACAACATTATTTCAAGTAAATCATTAATGAATCATTTTTACCAAATTCCTTTTTCCTTATAAAACAACATTTTTTCGCTTTTTATCAAGTTAATAAGTGTCTGCTGGCCAAGTTCAAGCACAGTTCTATATCGGTTTTTCCGTTTCGAGGAACTAATAGCTGTGAGGCAGATACATATTATGTAATCGATATGTTACCTTTGATTCTGCCGCAGGTAAAGCAGGCTGGGAGGGGGTGAAATGTAAAAGGAAAATTCTCCACGGGGGGCAGAAACAGCTTAAGCTGTTTTTGAGCAATATTTATGCATTATAAATGAGAAACCTTATCGGGGCCGGGAGTTTCCCGTTGTTGTTCGCAGTTCGCAATTGTCGCTTCTTTACGGCGCTTTAGATTTTCCGCTCGACGTGCAGCTCAATTTGCCACGCCCCCGCTGCCGCAAGTCCTTTGGCCCTGCCACCTGGAAAAACTCATTGTGCGCGACTTCCGGTACACGCAAAAAAAAAATGGAGAAGAGAAAAAAGCAGCTCAGGCTTTTGGTTTCATTTAATCATTGGATTTAATTATTGTTTACATATTTTGTTTGATATATAATATTTACAAATATAAGTTTATAAATATAAAATAATATAATGCAATAAAAAAAAAAAACAAAAAATATATATATAAAGAAAAACCTTGAATATGGTAAAAGTTTTTCCATAATATATTTTTATTCAACCGTTTTCATTTTCTTAAAACTAATAGATTGTTTTGTAATATAATTTTTATTTAAATATTTTTTAAAATAAAACATAAAAAGCTCTTAATTTTTAATATAACCACAATTTATAAATAAATAAATTAATTAACATTAAAAGTAAAATAATTTTAAATCATTCAAATTATAAAATTTACTATATTTTCTTCTACGAATTTTCTTTGAGTGTCTCGCTTACTCCCACTGTATTTGCAGGTCTCATTAAGCATATCCATTCTGCTGTCGCTCACTGTGTTCTTCCTGCTCCTGGCGGAAATCATTCCGCCCACGTCGCTGGTGGTCCCGCTGCTGGGAAAGTTCGTGCTCTTCACCATGATACTGGATACCTTCAGGTGGGTTTTTTCCGCTATTTTGATTTTGGCAATGCTGTTTTCCCGATCTCCAGCGTTTTGCTTACGATTAAATAATGTCATTTTAAGGCAAAGACAAGCTCTAGAAAGCTAATTTTATATACAAGAGTGAGTTGGAAAAATCAAGTCTAATTTATAAAATATTTAAATTTGGTTGAAATTCTCGTGAACCATAACTTTTCGCGTTGTCTAGACACGATTTTCAGCAGCTTATGTCCAATAATTACAAATTATGAAGAAGTTCTGGCTATAAAGTCTCTTAAAACTTTATTGAAATGCAAAAAATCATATGGCGTTACTCATTTTATTATTTTATGATCTGTGCAAGTCAGTTGCAAGCGAAGGCTTCGAAATCTACAAACTTGCATCGGCAGATGTTCCACTCCCTGTTTGGCTTAGGGCCACGCCCATCAGTCCACAGTCCAAGTCCAGCCTGGGAAGGCCTAAATGGCAGCGGCAATTTACAGTCATTTGCAACGCCCACAAGGCCCCCAAAATGATGGCCGCCTAATTGTTGGTAAACAAAAGTCGAGCTAGAGGGTAGCGGAGTCAGCTAACAATGGAATCGCCAGTGCACCATGGGTTACACAAGCGTTCTTAAATTTTAGAAATTAATAAACAATTATAAAATAAAAATTTATAATGGATTTCACTAACTTAAAAGTAACCTTTCGCAAAATTCCAGCATCTGAAAGTGGGTTTGATTTCCCTTGAAAACTTTCAAGAATGGTAAATAGAATTTAAGATTCTAAAGGTTCTATAAAAACCATGAGAAGAAGCTATCCAATCCTTGAGATACTTTATTTAGACTCTGCCAATAGATATTTGTAATATTTAATTTTAAATATCCCCTGAACCTGGTGAATTATTAATTTTTTGACGAACATAAATGTTGCATGGCCCCACAGTTCGGTGGCGCAACAGGACCTCGCCTCAAATGATGTAATTAAGGCTGGCAGGAAACCCTAGCCCCGTACTGCCCCCCAGTACTTCTCCGTATTCTTTTGCGACGCCTTGGCCAGCTGCTAATTAGACGTGGGCGTCGAAAGTTAATTACCCAGACTAAGAGAGCAACTCACTTAAGACCCGTCCCTGCTGCATGTTCTCGGGCGCCCCATCATTTAATCCTTCTGCGTTGCAAAACAAAAAAAAGGACTCTTCTGCAAACAGTAGGGAATATTAGGGAGACCAGATCGGGTCAAGTCGAATAAAAAAATAATAATGAATAATAAGTTGTGATAGAAATGAATTTTAAAATTCAAAATTAAAAAAAATTAAAAATCAAATAATCAAAGCATCATAACATTTGTATTATTACTAATTATTATTACTTATTATAATTACTATTATTATTAACTTGTATTCATATTCTACTCCCATTTCTCTCCGTGCAGCATCTGTGTGACTGTCTTGGTGCTGAACATCCATTTCCGGTCACCGCAGACTCACACAATGGCGCCCTGGGTGCGGACCGTGTTTATCAACCAACTGCCCCGCTTCCTGGTCATGCGCCGCCCCCTGTATCCGATCAGCGAGATGATGTAAGTGATCCATGATCCTTGCTATAATTATCCTAATTATCATGACTCTTTTTATTTCCCGCTTTTCCAGCAAATCCTCGCGCCGTCTGATGGTGCGCACATGCAATGGACTCGAACTTAGGGATCAAATACCACCGCTGCCGCCGCCGGTGGCCCTTTCCCGGTAAGTTGGTTAGCCTTAAAAGCAATTATTATTATTGTGTTGACTAAAAAAAAATTAATAATTATATTAATTAAACAAATTATTAGGTAAATATTAAGTTATAAACTTGACGTTGAGGATTTTTTCAATATTTTGTTAAACTTTTGAAAATGAATTTCAATCTTTGTTAATTTACAGAGATTTATATATCCCACAAAAAAAAAATTAAATAAATAATATTTTATAATAATAAAACATATGACAAGTTGCCACAGAAATCTATACAAATTTAAAAGTAAAAGTAAAAAAATTGTAACAAATTCCATATTTCTTTTGTCTTCTTTTGTAATTAAAACGAATTGCAATTGATTTTAGATTTTTTCCTGCTCTTCTTGTCCATTTGCAGCATGCACCATAGCCCAAAGACCACATCCCGGAGCACCTCGCCCCACCTGCAGCACCGTGTGCAGACACTCAACCTACTCGACGAGTGCGGCATGGGCATGAGCATGGGTGGCATGGGTGGCATGGGAATGGGCGGAGGCGGAGGCGGGTGTGGAATTGGAGGTGGCGCCTCCACAATCACCGGCCACCTGAGCTCCCTATATCCGCCTACCATGTCGACGATGAACCAACAGACCTCGACCACGTCCTCGCTGATCGACGCTCAGTACCACAATCAGTACCAGCAGACGGGCGGATCTCTGCTGGACCACCCGCTCACGCCCACCAAATTCCGCCAGATGACCTCGACCTCCAGCCAGACGGGTCAGAATGGCAATGGATCTGGATATGGACAGGGTCAGGGTCACGGCCAGGGACAGGGACAGCTGTACCGCCAGCAGTCGAGCTGCTCGGCCAACTTCTCGCCGCTGCCGCAGCATGCCCATCAATCGCACGCCTCCACGACAACCAGCGACCTGGGCATGGCCAATCCGAATGTGATAAAGTCCACAACGACGGTGAACTCGGTGGCCACCGCCTCGACGCTGGCAGAGTCCTGCTGCAGCGGTGCCATTCAGATCCATCAGGGCATGGGCGCCGGCGTTGCCTGCCAGTCCTCGGAGCTGCTGCACCACCAGCAAATGCACCACCAGCTGCACTCCTCCCAGCAGCAGCAGCAGCAGCGGCCCAGCACCTCTGCAGCGGCAGCTGCAGCCGCTGCAGCGGCATCGGGCGGACCCAGCACATCGGCAGCGGCGGCAGCAGCAGCAGCAGCGGCGGCGGCGGCTGCGGCGGCCGGGACACCGCCGCCCCCACCTCCACCGCCACCGATGGCCGGCGTCTGTGATATACTGCCCGCCTGCCAGCGTGAGGGCGGCCCCCATTGCTGCTCCGGTCGGGGCAATGTCCGCCAGCGCTGGCACACCTGCCCGGAACTGCACAAGGCCATGGACGGGGTGAACTACATAGCCGATCAGACGCGCAAGGAGGAGGAGAGCACGAGGGTGAGTGACCATATCAAAGTAGAATATATATACAGCAAATAAGATGCGTAACGCGGCTCCTAAATTCGTTCACCGCATGAAGCAAAATCCGTTTGGGCAATAAGCCCGTTGCCATAAATTAGAGCAGCTTTAGGCCAGGATTTATGAGTACGTCAATAGTTGTAAGGACACCGGGATGCCCAGAGAGCGAGAGAGCGAGAGAGATACCTTTCGATAGATAGATACCTATATGATGATGTCCCACTGTCGCTGCCCTTTTGTTAACCTTTTTCTCCGGCTCTCCCTGGAGCATTGTTGCTTCATCCACAAGCCTTGCAGCGTCCATGGAGTCTCGGTACCCCAGAGTCCTGGACATTCTGGACGTCCTGGACGTCCTCAAGTCTTGTGTGTGCCCTATGGGCGAACTTATGCCAGCTGCGGCAAAAGTTTTAATGACTTTTCATGCGCCTTATTGAGCAGGGACTATTGCGATGTCCTGCCAGCGCACACTCGACGAAAATCCTGAATATTTATTTCAAAACATGTTTTTCAAAAAACTAAAAGCCGGGAAATCAAGGATTTTATGTGGTATAAAATAGCCAGAACTCGAACGCTTGAAGATTGTAAGGACTCAACTTTTAATTCAATTTCTATATAGACTTTTTTTTTGAGTGCAGCCATATAAGAGGATGGCTGGCGGTTCGCGTAGTTACGAGTGTGGCTGTTGCCATACTCATCATAATGAATGTTTTCTTGTGGCATCGAACAAAATGCCAATAAAAGTATTTTATTAAAATTACGCACACATTCAATCATTATTGGAATGTCATGACGGGGCTTAGCGAAAGGCGGGAGACACACTCCCTGGACCTAGGACAACCGGACGCAGGACGAAGGATGGAAGATGGCAGACAGGATACTAGGGGACATATTGGGTCTCAGTAGGATTCTTAAATTCCGCAATAAATTTTTTAAAATTATTGTCAAAACGCAGCCTTAATTAATTACCTTTTGATCATTGCCTTATTGCAACAAAAAAGGTGAAAGAGGACTGGAAGTACGTGGCCATGGTGCTGGACCGCCTGTTCCTGTGGATCTTCACAATAGCCGTGGTCGTGGGCACCGCTGGAATCATCCTACAGGCACCGACGCTCTACGACACCCGAGTGCCCATCGATGTCAAGCTGTCGGAGATTGCCTCGACGACGGCCAAGCCCAATGCGGCCAGGCCAGTGTTGTAAGCCGATAGATCGATACCGATACAGCCGATCGATAGATCGATAGCCGGCAAACGGAAATGGGCGGAAACGGAAGACGAAGCACGGAGTATGAATGAAATTCGCATTTGTTTTCCCTTTTGAACAACAAAACAGCAATCGCAACAACAAACCACACAACACACAAACTTGTTAGAAAAACAAAAGAAAAAGCAACAAAAAAAAAACAACCGAACAATATGGGTAATCCGTGGGAGAAAATCCAAGTAACTATAATCTTAACAGAGTAAAGGTAAATATTGTATTTGTTGTATACATAAATGGTATAACTAACTATAAATAATTTGTACACTAACGTTTGAGCAAGCGAAAACGAAACGAAATGGTTTTTTTTAGGCAAACTCAGCCCGAAACCCGATTTCTGAAACTGAAACGGAGCGCGAAATAGTATGCAACAGTTAATTAAATACGATTTACGGTAAAATAATTGAGAGCGAAATTATATTAGTGAAATTGAATTAGCCTAGCCAAGCATCAAGAATAGCGAGATAAACACAAAAATTTGTATTTGTTGAACAAGAAAACAACGCCGAGGAAGAGGACAACATTGGTTAGCTAAGCAAACAACAAACACAACAAAAAATAGAGGAACAGGAAAAAAAACCAAACAAACAAAAAAATAACAATATAGATATATTTATATATATATGTGTGTATGTGTGTGTGTGTGAATTTGCACTGAGAAAAAGTGTACAATCATTACTGGGCTTAAAGTTGTTATATATTTGAAAAATTGACTGGCAGTTTCTGTAGCAAAAATTCGTCTTGTTGGATGTTCTGGAAACCAAGGCAAATGTCATAATTTCATTGGAATACTTGAATTATTAACAACCATTCAGCTTAATTTCCTTCAAAATAGTTTTTGATCATCAACAATAATCCACTGAACCAAATTCATTATTATAATTGTCTGGTCTATAGTTAACAGAGTAGATTTTTTTCGTAAGTCAAAGGCATGTAATCTTGAATTTAGATCAGTGGAGGCCAGAAGAGCTGTGAAAATAACGATTCAAATATCAAAATGTTACATTTCAGATATGGATATTCTGGCCAAAATTGTAATATATTTTTATATAAAAGAAAATTAAAAAAAAAAAACAAGCTTTTAAAAGTTGCTTTTAGGAAATATACGATACATAAATTTTTGTATTTTTTTTATTATTTAATTTAGTTTCTTACAAATTGTTATTTTTTATTTTTATTTAAAATCACAAAAATTTATTTCAAAAATTCTGTTGATATCGAAAAATAATTATATATTTTTTTAAATATTTTTTTAAATATCAAAAATAATCCTAATCGATATTTTAACAGCTCTGTTCAGGCATTTAACCTTTTTTTGTTATATTGCATAATTAAATAAATATTTAAGCCTTTAAAAGTTTAGATTTAACTACAAATTTAAATTTATCCGCACACCCAGTGCGTGATTTAAATTTAAATAAGTTCTGTGCGGACTCGCGAGTCTGGTCTGTGGACACCACTGATTTAGATGGACTTGTGACCCGTTTTTTATTTCCTTTTTTTCAAGGATTTTAACAGTGTGGCTTCCAGGAGCAGAGCAACCTTCATCTTTTGCATTTTCTCTCTGTATGCGAGTGTGGCTTCCGTGTGGTTGCGTGGGTGTCTGTGTGTGTGTGTGTTTAGCTGCAAATGAGGCATGCAAATTAGTGCAAATAAACAGAGGGGGCTTGGAGGGGGGGGGGAGGCGAAATCCAGCCCTCCGTGATTTCGCCTTAGGGCAATTAGTTAGCACAAAGCTTTAGTTATTATACCGAAATGAAATCGTGAGTGCAAGTGTGGGTGTGGGTGTGGAGGTGCACGTGTGTGCATAGTAAATAATCACTACCAGAAATTCAAATTCCATTTTTGGGGGAGCGCCTAATTGGCAAAAAAAAAAAGAAAAAGAAAAGAAACCCGCCCAAGTTGCCGCCCAAATTAACATTTTCCACGCTCGCCACACACACAATTTATGCTAATTTCCAGTTGCATAATTCACCATAAAAAATGGAGTTACCTGCCGAAGCACAAAAGCAAATACCAAAATAAAAAACCAAACAAACGAGAGACAGGCCGCTTCTTTTTTTTCCCTTATTTTTTGTTTGTAATACGGCAATTGCTTTATTTGCAGCACCGTTTATTTCCTTTACACTTTTTATAGCTCGTAAAATCAAATGATGCCTGATTAGGGGGAGCTAACGGAAAAAAATGACGAAACAAAAGCAACAATAACAAAAAAAAAAAAAGCACACAAAAGGCACACATCGAAGGCAGAGGGGAGTTCCCCTTTTAAAGAGGCCGTGCGCTAACATAACCGCTGTAAGACGGTGGGAAATTTTAACAGTCTCCAGTCGACAGGCGTTTCCTTTTCCGCTCTGACCTCCGGGGGAAATTTTTTGCATAAGCATAACAAAAAGTTTATTAATCGTTATTAGTTGGAAAAAAAAGAATTTATTTATTTGTGTACTTGGATTATTTTAAAATTTTATTGAAGGTTAATATTTTTTGAGGTACTTGAAAAGATCAAGGACAAGTTTACAAATAGTTTTAAAGATCCATTTATTATTTTTTAATTTTTTATTAATGATGAATACTTTTTAAGAACTTTAAACAAAACAAAGGCAAACGCATTAACTTTATAAATGTTTACAAATATCTCAGAAGAGCGTTTAATTCATTATAATTATCTTACACCTTATCTATTCTTAGTTCTTAATTATTTATTAATTTCAAACTTAAAACAATTTATATTATTAAAATTCCCGCAAAAATTTTACCAAAAAGCCAACAAGAACCACAAGCCCTGCATCGTCACAAGCAAGTGTCAATCACAGTCACCGCACAGCAATTGTTCTCGTCACACCTTACACACCCCATCACACACACACACACCCCTCCCTCCCTTGGATTCCACACAACACTTTTCAGTTTTTAATTAAATGAAATGCAAGCGAAGAGTAATAGCTGAGCGATGGCGATGGCGATGGCGGGGAGAGAGGACCGCCAGATGAATGAAATGCACACAAAATGAAAAGCCATTAACGAAATATTATATCTGAAGATGGAGGAGTAGGGCGGGGCGAATGCTGACTGCAGGATGCGTGGATGCAGAATGCAAGGATGCAAGGATGCAGAATGCTGGATGGAGTGGCCATGTCAGCAAATTTCCCTCAACACATTGATAAGGTTTTCAGTATTTTTGTTTTTTAAGCTTAGCTGACCAACCAATGACTAGATTTTATCCAAGTCTGTGTGGATTGACAAGGAAAACTATTGGATAAATAACAGAAAATTGCTATAGATAAAACCTATAAGATCTTAAAATCAAAAATATATTTTTATTGGTTAAAAAATTAACTTTAATTTCGTTCATTGTTCCAACTTATAAGAATTCGCATTATAGTTTTATAATTTACATTTTTATTACAAATAAAAAATTTTTAATTTCTTTTTTAAATATTTGAGAAGTGGCTTCAAAATATTCTGTTTTTAAAGTATTTTTTTAAGAGTATCTAAACAAATTTAGTCTGAAAAATTATTTACAAGTTTTTAAAATATTTTCAGGAATTCACTAAATAAATATTTTACATTTGTGCTCTTATTTTTCTGTCTGTCTGTCGTGACCGTGCATTTAATAGTTCTACCCCCCACCCCCCTCTAAAAAACAGCCCCTGTCCCATAAGGAGCTGAAGTAGAAGAGAGGACAAAGTGGAAAAAGGGAAGCTGGAGACCGCAAATCATAATTGTTGCGGGCAACAAAAACAAATAGGGGAATTTGGTCAGAGCTCGGAGGGATGCTGCATTCCAAGGAGGTACAACAAGGCTAACACAAACTGTGTGGCCACTCGCAAAGAGGACACTAGACTGGGCTCCTTCTTGGCTGTTGTTGGTGTTCTTGTAATTGCATTAGCCTCATTCATTTAGCTTTCGGTTTCTGTGTTGTTTAGACATATTTTTTTAGGCATTTCCCTCGATACTTTTTGGTCTTTTAGCGCGGTCTAAAAGGGAGTGTTTGTTTTTTACAGTAGAATGTCCCAATTGTGCAAAAGAAATTAGTAATTCATTATTTGAAATTTTAAGAAAGTTTTAAAAAATATCGATAAAATCGATAATTCTTAAAAAAAAACCCTATAGATCGATGTTATAATATTGCGATATATATTTGTTCGTATATTGATTTTCTGTTTGATTTATCGGATAACTAAAATTACATAAAAGATTGAAATAAATTAAATACGTTTTTGGAAATATTCCCAATAATTCCGAAATCTTAACGTAAAATTCGATAATCTTGCTTATTTTAAAATTCAACATTTATTACAATTATATAAATGTATTCCTATTACAAACACATATTAACGACAAAGATATATATAAGATCCGTCTACCGTTACCATCAATTGTCATCCATTAATTGACCAGCTCTGAAGGCTTAAAAAATGCCAGTGCTGCTTGCCATTTTCCGATTCCAGCAAACCAACAGAATCCAATGGGTTCAGCCGGAAATGTCCGTCATTGGCCATTTCCCACCGTATCGGGCATTTTATCTATGGTCCCGTTGTGTCACGTGCTCGGCCCCCAAACAACGCAACGGGCAATACAAAAGCAATCATAAAGCTATGGCCCAGTCGAAACGTCGCTTCTTCGGGGGTACTGCCTCCCGCTTTCCCTTTTCTATCTCTTTCTTTCCTTCTCTCTGTCTCTGCTTCCTGCCATTGGCAACAGTGCTGTGTCGTTTGGCCATTTAAAAAATTCACTTCATTTTATTTATCATTAAATAAATGTGGCAGCTGCAACATTTAGGATTTTAAAAAATATATTGATACTGTATACAGTATCGATTACAATTAACGAATCGATATTTTAATATTGTGATATGCATATGAAAGAAAATATATAAAGTCTGTAATATGTATTGAAAAAGTTCTAATTCGTCAAAGTTTGTTTGGTTTACAAAATTAGCCCGATATTTTTCAAATTTCTATACATATATCAGAATGTTCGATATTTTCGATATGATATCGATATTTTTAGATAGAAATTTTCGATTCAAAAAGGTTCCTTTTGCTGGCAACACTAATTCCCATTTCCACAATAATTCCCACGTTCGGGTTTGAGCCAAAAGCTGCCAGCAAAAACCAACTTTACACCCTCGGGCGACATTTTCCAGCAGGTTCTCTTCTGCCCGCCTCCCACTCATCGTGGGTTCCCTAGGCCACTCTTTCCCGCTTTTCCCTGTGTGTGTTTTTTTTTTTTTTCAGCCCACCAACCCCCAACCCGACATCGTTTAATGTCCTATCTATGTTTCTGCTCCTGTTTTCGCCCAACTTTTGGCTCAATAAGAGCGACGAATTTATTGCTTGCTAATAGGAAAATACACTCCCCCCCCCATTTTCCGGCCATCCAGCAACGCCGCGCTGGTCAAGAAGACAAAGTTTGTAGACTTGTTTTTGTTGGCCGTCTTTTTGTTTGGTGGAAAAATATGTTTTCAACATAATTTCATTCATTATATTTGAATTGTTGTTGCTGCTGCTGCTGCTGTTGTGGCTCCGGCCGATGCTGCTGCTGCTGCTCATTTTCACCAGGCTCATTATCGGGACACGCCCCTCGCCCCACTCGCCCCCTAGTAAAAAACATACACACACCAAACACCCAAGGACTAGGCACACCCACACCTTCGGGCGGGGCATTTTGGCTAATTTGAATTTGATTTCATTCGGAAAGTTGGCCGCTTTTGGCATTTGTGTCCATGGCTCTGTTTTAATTCGCGCGACAAGTGCAAATGATTGTATTTTGCGAGTTGATTAATTGGAAATGAATGCGAGGATGGCGAGGATGTTGTTCCAGGAAACCTAGGTACATCTATACACTTGGCAGATTTTCCATGACAACAAAAAAATTGTGAAACTAACACAAGGAAGCAACTTTGTTTCAGATCAAAAAACAATAAAAACAGGTCTCAGTTTGTTGCAGTGAAAGTTTCAATTCCAGTAGCTCGAAAACGGATCGTTTGCGAGCCTTTAAATATCGTTAGTGAAGCAGTTTTAATACAAATTGTGGCCAAAATATCGCCAAGGGGCTTTGAAAGTGGTAAAAACATAAAGAATAAAATATATGTGGAATTTAGTTTACGAAACGCTCTTATATGAGTCCTTTTGCGATCATTTAGCGAGACTTTATTTCACGCTGGCGCATTTTTATGGTTTCTAAGCGGGTTTACTAACATTTCTTTGACAGATACTGGCCACCGTGTCATCAAATTTGTTTGCATTTCCCTGAGAATTTCGCAATCAAAATGATATCCTTGCATTAGAAAAAGAACCTCTAAGGTTTCACCGGACTGGACGAATAGAAGATGTTCCACATGTACCAAGGCTCTTCTCTCGTCAAAGGACTTTTCAGAGTGCGTGTGTGCGTGAGTGTGCGAGTGAGTGTCATAACACAACATATACATATATCACTAGTCATTAAACAAATTAGGAAAACCAAAACAGGCGTTATGAACAAATGATTTAAAGTCATATTTATAAATGCAAATTGGAACAAGAACAAGAAAATCTTAAGGGACAGGCACATGAGAGCCATAGGTGTAAAAATGTTGAAATATTTTATACAAAAACTAAGCAGAAAAATGCCAAGCGGGCAAAGGAACTATGTATGTTAACAATATATGTATGCAAAAGGGTCACGACGACACTTGCACCTTAATTGAACTCGAACCACGGAACGGGCGACCCCTCGGGGTCGATGCAGTTTGCCATCATAAGTTGTGTGTTGCTCCCAACAGTTTCTACATAAAAAATATAAAAAAAATATATATATACAGATATTTGGGAAGAGAAAACTGAAAACTTAAATAATAAACGAGAAGAAAGCTGCACGGGAGGAGTCATTTTTTTTTTAGAACGTACCTTTAACAGAACGTTTGA
>JAEIIJ010018161.1:0-33921 GCA_018904815.1 Drosophila ogumai | reverse complement strand
CAGATAAATATCTAAAAATATTTTAAAAATTAATATTAAATCCAATATACTTTTTGCAGTTTCATCAAACCATAAAAACGTACCTGAATGATCGTATTTGGGATTTCAAGTTTTATGTTGCTAAAGATTGGCCCGACAAACCGATAATTCTCCATTTTCCAGGATGCACGCTTGCGGTAAGTACTCACTAGCGAATATTTATACTCACAACAAATTAATAAATATTTAATAATTAATTTTCAGCCGCACAACAATATATACCAAACGCTTGGCATATTTTGTCCATCCGCACACATCGAGCATGTCGATATGATGCGCACCGAAGATGTACTTATAGATTGGCAGAAGCCTATGTACCTGAACTTTACGCACATCGCCATTATGAATCGCCTGGATGACTTCTACTCCAAGTTCGGTGTGATGGAACGACTCAGTGGTGATATCTACGTGTGCAACAAGCTGAACGCCGATCTGGAGCTGGATCCGCTGCCGGAGGATGCGGAGATGCGACTGCTGACACTGGACAATGTCCATGGCATCCACGATCTATATCCTGCCAATGAAATCGAGTGCGTCCAGCTGTTTGACATCCTTGTCCGCAAGCTGCCCGGCCTGGGCATTTTTCGCAAGGACACTGGAGAGCTAGCCGCCTGGATGGTTCACTCCTACTATGGCGCCATGTTCTCAATGCAAACACGTCCAGACTTTAGGCGAATGGGGTAATATAAATAATTTATTTAAAAAGAAAACCATGAGAAACTAATCCTTTACTGCTCCTTAGCTATGGCATCCGGCTGGCCAAGTCACTGACCCAGCTAGTGATCGAGCGCGGCTACACGCCCTTCGTTGTGATACGTCCAGGAAACGATGCGTCCCGTAATCTGTACACCAAGCTGGGCTACGAGAAGGCCTTCGAGACTTGCCGGGTCCGGATGACGCCGGACTGTTACGAGGACAGCACCGTGGGCACAATTGGGAACACATCCTACGGCAAGTTTCCGCCGCTGCCGCAGGGCGAGTGCGTGGTGGTGACCAAGCTGGCGCGCAAGCATGTGCCCGGCGAGAGCCAGACGGTGGACGAGGGCATCGAGGATATGTTGGCTGAAAAATGTGATATCAGCGGCGATGAGGCGAGGGAGCGCAAGACCACGACCGACGAGGGCATCGGCGAGGACAAGTAGGCCAGGACTCACCACATAGAAATGGAGATGAAGGGTGGATAGAGATCGATCGGAGCGCTACGCCTACGCTAAACTTATGCTTAAAGCTGTAAGCACCCCTTAGGACTCTTTAGGACAGGATGGAAATAAGAACGGAAGGCAGGACAAGGCACACAACAAGTGGCGTTGATTTTTTAAACAAAATTATATAAACGAGAAAACAAACAAAAAAAAAAACCAAGAAGAAACTGTACGAGTATATTTATAGATGGTATATGAAGCTTCCTCACTCAGAACGCGACGGCGTCGATCCGTGACACGTGAATTTCGGCCGGAATCAAGGGATTTATTTTATATGGGTATTTGATTATATATATATATGTAGGATTCGATGTCAAGCACTAAACAATAACAGGGGGGAATGATTATGAAGGCGCTGAAGTCCGAAAATTTTAAATGAAAAAAATGGTAACCCGGAACAAATACAGAGAGAACCGAAAACAGAGAGAAATTTTAATTTTTTGCTAAGAATGCTTTTACAAAAAAACTGAACAAGAAACACAAACCAACAGCAGACCCAAGGAGCGCATCAATTTATTAAAGAAAAACGAAAAAACTAAAAAAAAAAACTATTATAAATATTTAACTCTATATATCAAATTGTTAAACAAACAACAACAAAAACAAAACATACACAAAACTACTTCTCTCTTCTGGCTCTCCTCTGAACAGGAAGATAATTTTCGAATCAATCTCGCTTGGGCCATGGAACAGAGCTTTGCACACACCCATACACAAGCTATATATTCCTCTCCGTTTCCGAATACCACATATAAAAACAAAAATATATTTTTTCAAATAACATTATGAAATACTTTCGATGACCCAAACGAAGTGCTTTGATTTTAAACTACTTTTGGATTTATAGGCTTTTTCAAATTTATATATAAACGTACATATACCCAAAAAAAAAACAAACAAACCCAAAAGGAAGCGAAAACTAAAACAAAAATCCAACAAATAAATATATATATATATTTTATTATTACGAAATTTTATTAAACTATGCAAACACGAGTACTCAATGATTTTTGCTCCTATTTAGCTGATCTGAAAAAGGAAAACAAACAAAATGAAACACGCCAAAGATGTCTTCTGCTTCATTTTTAAGTACATACTTTCCCGAATTTCCCCAAACCCAAATCCCTACTCTCTATCTCTCTCCTATTAATGATGACTCTTGAGTCTTCTGTGGAGGTTTTCTATTATAAAAACAATGCAAAAACCGAATCTCAAAATATGTATATGCAAAAGAAAATCAAATTTAATGAAAAAAGTTATATATTACAACTGCTATATTGTATGTACTCGAAACTAAAAAGAAAACAGAAAAAAAAACGAATGAGAAACAAAAAAAAAATAAAACACAAAAAACTGAATGAAGCAAGTTTAAATAAATAACAATATTGAGACAGCAACCTGAAGGTTCTTCCTATATCTCTGAGGGAATAAGATAGCACTAAATAAAGGTAGCATGCAAGCTGAGATAGGAAATATAACACAGGTCAAAAATATTTGAAAAAACATATACACTTTTTTATTATTATTATTTTTTTTATTTATTTATTTATACATATATATTTTTTGATGCGCTGAACTTCAATCCGGTCTCAGAAAATGTACTATAATGGGAGGGATTTTATTTTTTTATTTTTTTATTTTTTATTTTTAAAGCTCAATATCTTAAGAATATCGTGTCCAAGTCTTATATTAATCATAGGAAAATTGACGAAGTTATGCAGAGTTGAACGAAGTTCGCTTGGTGTTCAATGTATGAGCATCACAAAGTTTAAAGCGACCTCCTGAAAATGCCATTTAAAAAATCGGTGTACACGATAACTCAAAATCTACTAAACTAATCGGTTTAAAATTTGGAACATAACTTCTTTAGGGAATTCTACAGGTCTCACGTCGAGCTTTTTTAAATTTTAAATTTTATTAATTTTTTTTTTATCAAACAATTAAGCTTAATTTTTTATTCAAAAATCGGTGTTTTGACCTCCAATTTGCGACTAAATAATTTTCAATACTAAATTTATCAAAAATTGTTTAAATGTTGTGTTATTATATGGTATTTAATTCATTAAGGTAACGTACGCCGTTTCGCCACAATAATTTTTTTTAAACGTGGCCCGTTTTGCACCGAATTAACCTTATCATTGTCAAATGCGACCTATTCAGAAATATTTGAAAAGATATTAATATAAATTCCAGATATCTCGAAGACCAATAATAATTTCTACAATTTTTAAAACTCAATTTCAAGAGCAAGAAGTTTTTTAAAATGTCTTAAAAAATAACGTATAGAAGTTTACAGCAAAAAGTACCCAAAAGGCGTAATTTCTGCACTTGCGTTGCACTCGTAGCACTCACAATTTCCGATTTATTCCCACAATAATTTGCACACAAAACGCAGAAGAAGCTCTTCCTAGACGCCAGCATTAAATTATTTCCATAAATTACGATCTTGGTTAGCCTCCACAGATGGAGAGCGCACACTGCGCTAAAGTTATCTGCTGATTGTTAATGAAATTTACGTGTACAAACACTGCTCACTTAGATAAACATAGAGCGACAGATGCGGCAAACACAAAGACTCACTGACGACGCCCAACTGTCACTGGGAAGCCATGTGGCAATGTCTAGGCTGCCATTGCAACTCGGTTTTTATGGTAAATTAAATTTTATTTATGTATAAAGAAGGCCTAAGTACGTCGTATGTGGACTTAAAACTAAGCAAAAAATGCTGGAACTGGGACCTGCTAATGCTGCTGCTCGGCGGCCTTGCTCAGCTGGTTCTTCAAATGGGTGGCCACATACTGCCAGTACTTGCGACGGATAACATCGTGCTTGGTGGACAGCTCCTCGCACAGGCCGTAGACCTTGCGAACCAACTGATCGCTTTGACCGACCTTTTGATTTAAAGCCTGCTCCTGGTAAAGATCGACGAGGAAAGCCAGCAAATACGGAGACCGGTTGCCGGCCTGGTAGATCTCCTCCACGAAGGCCACCACCTCTGGGTAACTGCTCAGTCCTTGGCCTTTGCCACCCTGCCGCATCACACCGACCAGATAGTTCCAGGCACTCTCGTTGTTCTTGATAATGCGAATCCTGTTCATCGTGTAGGTCAGCTCCCGCTGGATTATATCCGGCGAGAAGCCAAAATGCTTGATCACAAAGAAGCGCTGGTTCCAGGCCGAATTGTTGCGTTGGTCCTCGCAAATCAAACGGTCCACAAAGTTCAGCTCATCGTCATAGAGGCTGCAAGTCCAGAAAATACATTTTAGTAATTTAAGAAAAATATATATGATATTTAGACTCACTTGAAGGTGCGTATGGCCCACTGGCGGTGCTGCCAGGCATGGTAGTTCTTGGCATCACCATCATTGACCAGGGCATTCTCCGTGAGCTCCAGCTCGTTGCTGGGATCATTAAGCATCTCGACAATGACGCGGCGGTGGTGCCACACCTGATAGTTCTTGGCATTCTGGCCAATTACCTCGCTCAGATAGTCCAGCTCAGCGTTCAGATCGGCCTTTAGTTCGCGCAGTATGTCGCGTCTGTACTGCCACACCGTGTAATTGGCCGGGTTCAGGCGCAGTGCATCCGTGGTGAGGTCCAGAGCTCGCTGTGACTTCTCGCCACGCGCAATCACCGCACGCATATAGTCGAACACCTCACGGACTGCAAAGAAAACAGAGTGCATATAGTATATATAAAAGATAAAACCCGGCCTTGGGCATTACTCACACATCTGGCTGTAGGCAATGGACACCACTGGGTTGGTGCCGTCATCCTGGGCCAGCGGCTCTACGTCCGCCCACTCGGGGCGCGCGCTGTATGCCAGCCAGTCCGTGCCCAGGTACTCCTCGTCCGAGCTGTCGCCCATCTTGGTTAATGGATATCTAAAGAAATGCTGCTGGCCGCGGGTACAAGTGGAATAGTGTTGACTTTTTGCTTGCCTTGATGTTTTATCAGCCGCTGAATAAGTGTGACCAAGTGCCACAAAGCAGCTAGCTTTTTGGCAGTGCGGTCAGTTTAGCTTTTTTACAGCTACATAAAATTATGAAAAACTCGGTACATATGTATATTTTTTTTAGCAGATAGGGCTAGATCTACTTGGCTGTTAATGATGATAAAGAATATACATATACGGTTTATGGGGTCGGAAATGACTCCTTCAAAGCCTTACTTCCTTCTGACTAAAATTATAATACCATTAACGGAGTATAAAATTTAATTTAAAAAAAAATAAACAAAACAAAACAATTTCAAATTGTGGTCGATTTTTGATAATTTTAACCCCTTATAAAAAATAATAAAATAATAATAAAATTTAAAAAAAAGTGAAAAACAGGCGTGGCCAGAAAGATTAGCCTTTTGATGCTGATCACGAATATGTATGATTTATAGGGTCGGAAATGACTCCTTTCCTGCGTTGCAACTAAAGTAAAAATACCTTGGAAGTGCATAAAAATGCTACAATATTATTTTAAACATTTATTTCAAATTGAATAAAAGTGCACAAAGTGTTCAAAATTTCTTATTTTCTAGACGTAGACATCCCAGTGCTCTCGTTCCACTACACTTACAGAATAATATTTATTTTTTAACTCAAGAAGAGCTCTTTTTTTCTCTAAAAACGCGGCTTAAAAGTGGCCGGGTACTGGTTAAAGCGTGGACGTAGTGCAGCATTTGATTTCTCAAAGCGCTCGCCCGAGTTGCCAAGGATAACGCCATCGACTAGCTTGCCCGGCTGATCCTTGACATTCGAACGATCGCCGTTGACCTCGGCCACATCGATGATCCGTGGATTCTTGCGGTATCTGTACCACCAGTACTCGAACACCAGGGTGATGCAGGCCATGCCAATGCCCACGAAAATGACGATAAAAACGCCGCCAATATTTTGGATGGAGATGCCATCAGATTGATCTTCTGGCTTCTCGCACTTGGCCTGGGCCTCGTCGTTCTTCCACCATTTCTCCTTGAGCTTTTCCAGTTGTCGTTTGTTGAGCAGTGTGAGGATTCTTTAAATATATTAGAATATATTTTTATTTAAGTAAAAGTAAAAGCTCTATTTGGAACTCACGCATTATTGAACTGATCCTTAAGATGTGAGCCCTGTTGAACGGCAATGGCATAGGGTTTCCGGGAGAACTCCTCGCCCACCACCTGCAGATCGCAGTTGGTCAACTGCAGATACCGGATATCGGTGGCATCGCCCAGAAAAGCGAAACCCGTGGCTGCCGTGGAATTCCTAACCCTGGCCACCGCCTCATCTAGAGTTGCTGGCAGAGCTGCCTCCTGCATGGCCTGCCACATCTTGGTGTACTTGTCACTAACAGGATAATCCCAAACAGCCAGCTTGGAACGCTCCAAAGGAGTCAAGGAGTCATTCAGGGACAGATCTTTCCAAATTTCATAAAACATCTGCTCGATATTGGCCATACGCTCGAAATAAGTCATGGCTGAGGAGCCATTAAGTGGAGCATATAAGATCTTGTACTGCTTGGCCAGGTCATCCAGGCTTTCCACGGGCGTATCCAAACGGGAGACGGTCAAGAAGGCAGCCAAGTTGGCGGTGTACGAGGCAATGATGATGAAACTTAAGGGATATAATTTATAAATATTAATTTATTTATATAAAAGTCAGTGGACTCACCCAAACAACCACCAAGTGGCGGCTACTAGACGTCCTGAAAGATTTTTAGGAGCCTCGCCGCCACCTTGCGGCGTCAACGAAGTCATGCAGAACCACAGACACTCCTTGAGATTGAACTCCCGCTTCTCCTCATCATCCTTGTACTTCTCCCTGTTGTTTTGATAACTATAAGGACTCCAGCGATCAAAGACCCACATCAAAAAGCTGGTAAAGAAGTAGGCCGCCAGGATGCACAGCCACACATTCGTCTCCAGGACAGTGAGGAACTTGAACAGCGAACTGGGCGAACTGGGTCGCTGCATCATAATGGTTATACCCACCAAATCGTAGTAAGGCACCGTAAAATCAATGACAATTTCACGTTCTGCCATCACGGACATGCTGCCGAGGCCAATGTCCGCTTGTTTATCAATCAACTTCTTGACAATTCCATTCCATTCGCCCTTCTCGTCCATGTTGCCAAATTTGCCATCCTCCACCTCCTGGATGGTGTAATCGAAATGGACAATGGCCGCAATCTCGTTGATCAGATCTATGCAGTAGCCTTTGTAGCCCTTTGGCGCCGTCTCATCGCGCATGATAAAGGGGGCTTGCTGGAAGGTAAATAGTAAATATATAATATTACAAAATAATTTTGTAATCTTACCACAACTGTGAAGATACGATAGACCGTATCAGCCGTTAGATTCTTCATCTGCTCTTCGTCCTTGACGACAATGGGTGAATCAAGACCAGCTGTCCAGGTGCCAATCGATTTGCTGTTCACCGAACTACCACCTCGAATCTGGAGCACATTTATATCCATTTCAAATTTCATATAGCTGTAGCCATTGAAGGGCTGTTTGGGTTGCGTGACCAGGTCGAACATTCCATATGATGTCGGCTCGTTAACCTGTGAGGGAGAGATGATGTGTCCAGTAATCAAACCATAATTGGGGACAGCTGACTGGAAAAGGGGGAGAAACACAAACCTTGGTGAAGTACTCCCGCAAATCCAGGTTGCGTTGGGGTGTATTGCCGCCTTGGAAGTCGTCACAGTTTAGGTACTCCATATCTTTGGGCCAGGCGCCCGATTGCAGCATTTCTCTATATAAAATGTAGAATAATTTTGAGATAATAAGACATGCATTTTTTTCTTTTTATGTTTAAACAAATTATTTAAATCACTCACTTGATGGTAAGGAAGCTCCTCAAAGCCAAATCAAAGTAGAAAGCCGATGCCAGCTGCGGTTCTTCGTTCAGATTGTAAGTCGTACGCAGCAGACCCAAACGATCTCGAAATTGCGTATACGCCATGGGCTTCAGGAACATAATAGTGGCATTATCCCTCTGACTGCTCACCTCGCCCTCACTCTGTGTGATGGCATGCCAGGCAAAGTTGCGCTCAAAATACGCCGCCTTTACGGACTCCAAGACCATGCTTATGGACTGAAGATTTCCCAGAATAAAGAAGTTGTTAATGTCCAAATTTCGCAGCTTCTCGATCTGCTCTTCTCTCTCCCGTTTGCCATCCTTGGCAATGGCGGTGATGACATGACGTGTCTGGATATTCTGCAGCAAGGACTTGTACTTGTGATCCATTACAAAGGTGTCGTCGTACAGGATGGCAGCTGGCAATGGAAGAGTAGTGAATATTGGTGAAGACTAGTGTCACAGCCTTACCATTAGTGATGTTGAGACGCCTCACAATACTACGGATAACCTCGGGTATTATGTCCGCCGGCGGCATCACCTGCAGCAGATATTTCTGTTTTGTTTCATCCAAGTCACGCCACTGCCTCAGGTCACCCTCCTGGCCATAGGAGGCACTAATAGTGGGCAAACCCAAAGCCTGGGTGAAACTCTTGACCGTTTCCGAGGCCACGCCTGATTTGGTGGTGTCCAGGATCAAGTGTGGCGTTTGTTTCTTCTCAATACTCGAGGCATACTTGTTGCAAACTTGGTTTAATTGAAAATTAAAGGAAAGGAGTCCCAGGTTCATCTCAAAGAGAACTCACTTGCTTCTAGGAGAACCTTGGCATCAGTTTTGTTTGCCTCAATGGAATCCAGTTGCACGGAGAGTCCCAGGTGGATGTTCTTTTTCAAGTACGTAAGCACCACATTCACCGCCTTGGCCGCCGGTTCGTTATCCACCTCATTAATGAACACTATGTAACACAGGATGTAAAAGGAAAGGGTAAAAATGCATCCAACAGGACGGAAGTATTACGTGGCTCAAAGTTTGTTTACTTTTCCTTGTCCCAAGCTACTCATTATGACTTACGCCAAGTCAGCTTGGGTATCTAACTATCATCAATATCCATACAGTTTTTTCTATAATTAGTTTACTTAGGCACTGAGCGAATGGAAAAGGGCCAAATAACCCGGGTTTAAAGGGTTAATACATATAATAAAAAAAAGTAAAAAAAAGGTATAATGCTAATTATTGAAATAAGGAATGTGAGGTAAAAACAACTCAAAATAAAATATTCTCCAAAGAAATTTAATTAAGAAATAGAAATATATTATTAAGCATCCTTATATTAATAAATAAATAAGGTTTATTTTAAAAATACATAAGAGGTCAAATTATAGGATTTGTATATTTTTTTTCTATGATTCTTAAATCCTTAAATAAGGATATATGTATTAGGTAAAAACAACTTCAAATAAATTGTTCTTTAAAGATAATTAAATAAAAACCATTAATATATCATAGACAAGCCTTAAATAATTTATAAAAATTTGATATTTAATAAACAAATAAACGATTTATTTTTAAAAATTTGTATACTTTTATCTATGATTTTTAAATGATTTAAATAAGTAAATGCCACTCAAAATAAAATATTCTCTAATGACAATCACAAAAAACTATAAATACATAATATATGTATGTTACATGCCTTGAAAAATTAAATAAATTAGTGAAACCCATTGAAACATATTTTTATTATAGAAAATTGCAATTTAAAAAAAATTAAAAACCTTTCCAAGAGCTAGGAACCCGAAAACCCTATCCTTACCCTATATTCACCTGAAAATCAATCGTTTCTTTACTTACAAACATTAATATTCTGTGTTGTTTGAGCGGCGATCTCCCTATTCCAACCGCTCAACAGGCACAACAGTAGCAGGAGCCACCTCTTCCTAGAAGTCTTTGGTTTAACACAAATCATTTCACATAAGGAGTTTCTTATATCCCTTTTTGATCTCGAGGACTTTTCACAAAATTGACCGCACCGACCGAGCAATAAATTGCAACTGAGCAGGAAATTACGTTCTCAAAAAGGATACCCATGGACAATTTCACTTTCAACACGGACAATGTGTGGACACATGTGGGTATCCTTGGTGATAATCAATTTCGTGGGCAGACACAACGCCACACATATCCTGGGTTCGGTGGGTTCGTGCGGGAACTCTGGCGTTAATTGGCGGCGATGGGGTTTATTGTGGGCGGGGGGCAGAGGGCGTGGGCTATTATGAGTTATTGAAGAACTTGTTATACTGTCACATAAACATAGAGCGATTATTATAGGGAATCACTGAATGGGAAAGCACCAACATATTTAATAATATTTGGGCATTTTTTATTAGAAGTGGAAATAACCTAGGAAGAATCTTTTTAGGAGAGCTCAACTGTACAGGGAATACCTGACTTGGTTTGGGTAATAAAAATTTGTTTTGTTATTTTTTAAGGAGGTGGGAAGGGAAAACTAGTTCTATGAAAACTGTATTCAATTTTTTGTCATTTCTTTTGGGTTTTTTAGGTTTAAATACAAGATAAACGTACAATAAATACAAAGTATTTTGTGTTTATAACCCGGAATCTCAAAAATCCAGGCATAAACCGCCATTTTGTAAAATATTGTGTATAGAATTTTTTTAACTATCTCAGATTCCACTTTATAGGTATCCAAAGTTTCATAATGATTGCTTAAATAATTCCTAAAAAATAAATCACAAAAAAAACCTAAATTTTTACCGTGAATGTTTCCCCTTAACGCAAATAAAAGGGGATTTACATATATTAATAAATATATAAAAATATTATCAGTTCCAGCCTTAAAAACTAAATTTAGAACTACAGATCCCCTTCCCCTTGTCATTAATTATACAACTCTGCTTCCTGATACGATTAGTTCCCTGACTCACAACTATTACTAATCAAGTCCAGACAAAACGCACAGATAACGTCATATCAGCCGATCTCCCTTCGGTAAGCAACAACAACAACGTTTTTGACGAAAGTACAAAATTATTTTTATTTATATTTTTTTCGATTAATCATACATTTTATGAACTTACGCCCCGCGACATAATTTCTAGTGTAGAGAGAGTGTGCACCCTACGAGCAAAAAATCAAAACAGAGAAAAAACTCAGCCTAAAATAAACATGTAAACGATTATGCAGCAGCAGTTGCGCGAGCCACATTTCAGATATAGCCACAATACCTATATATGTATATATATAGTCATTCATGGTGGTGGTGCTGGTGGCGATTTTCGACTAGCGAACATTGTCATTATGCGTAAGACCTAGAGTTTGCACTTAACTTACGACAGTTCACGATGGTTAGATAGTAGTAGATGATACGTACATTACACAGATCGAATTATATGTATACATATATATAATGCTAAAGCCTACGTAGAGTGTATATGCATAAATCTCACAAGTTCCAGTCATCAGGACCCGTCTCCTGGCGTATCACGGGCGGGGTGAGCGGCGCCTTCGGTGCTCCGGGCACTGGCGTGGGCACTAGAGGTGCAGCTCCGCGCAACGAGCTCCCGTAGTAAGGCGGCGGCCTGCTGAGGCTCGGCGAGGTGGAGCTGTGCGTGGACGAGGCAGAGGAGTCGCGCACCCGGCCGGCATCAAACACGGGCGCCTGGGCATACCGATGCGGCTGCCCACCCAGCTGGGGAGTATGCGAACGCGAATGGGAGCGTTCCCTTCGCATCTGCTGCTCCTGCTGCAGACGCTGTTGCTGCACGTACTGTTGCTTGCGCTGCTTGAGCAGCTGCTCATCGCGCTGGAGCAGTCGCTGGCGTTGCTGCAGCTCGAACTGCTGGCGCTGCATGGCACTCAGCCGGTTGGCCTTGCTCCAGGGATTGCCGCCAAAGCAGAGGTTCGATATGAAGACCACCGGCGAGAAGAGACGCAGCGAGATCTCACTACGCGGAAGAGATTGTATTTGTATTTAGTTATTAATAGCCAAGACAGACGAGCTTCTGGCTAAAGAATTACGTGTGTTACGTTTGCCTTCAAGAAGCTCGCCTGTATTACCAAACACTTACGTGGTGTCCACAATGGGCTTCGCCTCATTGCCGCTGAGTATGAACAGGGGGAAGAAAATGGAGAAGATGCAGCTGCTGACAATCACCGAGCTGGAGAGGTTCGTCAGCACGGTGAGCGGTATGCCAAAGCCGAAGAAGTAAGGCCAGTTCTTCTCTATGTAGGTTAGCCGTCGGTGGAGCTCCCAGCCCATGTTGAACCACTTGTACTCGAAGGAGTACAGCGAGTAGAGCAGGCACAGATGCACAAAGCAGAGCGTGGAGCCCACGTACTTCACCGGCACCAGGTTAACCAGCATGCTCTGCACCAGGAACAGCATCTGCACCACCATGCTGAAGAGGAAGTCGGCCACCAGCTTACTGATCCCCGGAATCAACTGCGGACGTCCCTTACGCACGCGATAGGCGGCATTTGCTATATCCGCAAACCACAGCGAGCTCACAATCTTGGACAGCATAAAGATGGGCAGAACCCACATCATGCCAAAGAGCAGCGACAAAATCGGATGCAGCCAGCCCCAGACAACGGGCAAGGTCTCCGACTGGGCGCCATAGAAGATGGTGAGGCAGAACTTGAGCGTCGGCAGCAACGCCGACTCGAAGAGGACTATGCTCAGCCAGGTGAAGCCGCCGTTGAGCATGCAGCACTTGAACAGCTTCTTGGCGATCTTCTTCTCGCTGCAAATCAAATCAAATCAAAAATCAAGTGCGCAATAAATTAGTAACAGTCGGTGGGTCACGTAGGCATATGCACATACCCCTGCGGCTGCTCCTCCTTGGCGGCGGCAGTCTTCTTGCTAAGCATCTTCTGCAGACTCCGCTCGTCGGCGTTCTCCTCCGCCTGCTTGGCATACTCCTCACGGATCATGGCCGCCGCCGAGCTGGGCACTGGCGACGGCGATCTGCGCGCTCTTTCGTACCGATCTTTGTCGTTGCGTCGCAGCTGGCGTTGCTCCAGCTCGGCATTCTGGCGATTCACCTCGTCGTCGATGTGCAAGACCAAAGTCATGCCCCGAATGCTGTCCCACAGGCCATACAGAATGCCCAGGGTGATGTTCTGGTGGGGGATCGGTTAGGATTAGGCTCTCTTTTGTTTGCTGCTCCTCTCTCCCTCTACTTACCTTTATCGCTGCCATCTCTCGCGTCGTCGTGGCCAGCAGCAGTCTCTCTAGTTCCTGTGGTTGGGGGTCATCGTGAGGTGGACATGTAAGCAAAGCAAAGACGAAACGTGTTTAGCTCTACGGCGAGTCGGAGAGTGGCGGAAGGTCTTTGAATAAATTTGCGTTGTGCGACGACGAAGACAACATTGTGTTTTGTTGTTTTTGTTATTGTTTCACAACTGATTTCAGGCGCATTTACACTGCACGAAACTGGGGTCGTCGGGGTGCGTGTCAATCGCATTTGGGAACCTTCACTTACATACTTATCGCTATGCTTTATCTTGCCAATGGTTTGGGGTGTGTGTGGTGCCTAAAAACATTGAACTTTGTGCTGATTTTGTTAATTTCGTTGGATTGTTTTGCTTGCCCAGGCAGTGTAAACAGGCTGATATATCACACGGTTGCCACCTGATGCTCAGCGGGCGTTGTCCAACACTTGGTCAGTGATGCGGCGGGGGTGTAGTGTTGCCAACTATCGATAGGCGGAGATTATCTAAGTATTTGAAACTTAACGTGCGATTTCTTATGTATGTTGACTGTGCTAATTATGAATTAAAATATTACAAGTTAGGGCAAGCAAAGTTTTTTTAAATAAAAATATTTCTATGGCTTTTGTTCGATATAATGCCATTTATCGATATATCGAGTGTGAATATATACTCCCGCCTGATACAGGTAGGAAAAGCAGGTAGGCGCAAACATTCTTCTCCTGCCCAGGGGACTGAAAATACCGTAAGTTCTCCTCTTCAACTTGTTGAATTTAAATAACCGCAAACGCTTCACACAAAACCTTTCTTTGTTTGTTTTATAAATACTCGAAACTGATTCAATAACATTTTGTAGTATATTTGTGTATGCGGGGACCGTTACAATCGGGATTTAAACAAAGTCTAGCGTAATTAATGCAAAATAGCACCGCGGAACTTATGATTAATTAGTGTATGACGCTCGCAGTTGACTGTGATAACGGGGTATTTGATTCCTAACCGCTTTTTTACATACATATGTACTTAAGTATGTGTATAGATATGCATATATTTTTTAATGTGTATATGTTTTCAATACGCAAATAAAGTAATAAAGCCCTAAATCAGGTGTCGGCCCATGTTAAGGCCGCAGCACAAGGAAGGCGCTTAATTGATTACCCATTTACCCTTAGTCAACAGAGCACAGCGACAAGATCTGTCATGTTTATTTAGCAAACACACAGACGCTCACAAACCGGTGACCTTTACCTGTGGATGTGCATGCCTGGAAAATTAACTTAGCTAAATGCAATTCACAAGCAACACTTTATTGCAGATTAACCTCCACATCTACCCCTTCGCACCCGCCTCCATTTAATCATCTCTCCCAACTGTGCGGGAATAATCGATACTCGCATACTGAGGCACCAGCAACAGCAATAACAACAGCAACATGGTGTGGTCTAGTGATAAGCAACAACAGTAGGGCCACGGCCCAGCCACCCACTCCACGACTCCCCATCGTTGCCCACAACCAGGATTCGCCAACAGGAGGAAGGAAGCAAACAAGCAATTTTGCCAGCGCACAACTCAAATATCCTGTGTCATTCCTTCAACTACCTCCACCCGAACGGACGACGAACGAAGAACGGCAAAGGTCATGTCGCGCGAGGAACGCAAACCCATCGTTGACACCTCGAACAGCAGCAGCTGCAGCAGCGGCGAGGATGAGGTGCATCCTGTGGTGCGGCGGCGCAGTGCCCGCGATACGGAGCTGGGTCCGTCTAAGGATACGGGATGCTGTGATCCCACTAGCACGCCCCACCGGTTTCTGGCTCTGCTGTTCATGTGCCTTTTGGGTTTTGGTAAGTTTTACTTTGGTCATTAAAAAAATTATTTATCTTTTTTAAAATTTATAAAGATTCTTAATGATAGTTTTATTCGTTATTAAAATAACAAAAATTCGAACGAATGTATTTACTTTTTTTAATTCAGATTCCCAAAGAACTCTTTAAAAAATTGGATTTCTGAATTGTTTTTATTTTATTTGTGTGATTAAACTACATCCTTTATAACAGATTTGAACTCTATTTACATACAAGATCCAAGAATTTCAGAAAAGTACAAGAATTTATTTTTCCCAGTTCTCGTTCTCGGAAAAAGTATCTATAAATAGATCAATATGATTTATATCTCAGATCTACCATTAATTATATTAAAATATCTGTATGTTTACTGATTTGTAAATATTTTAAACTTTATTTCTGTGCTTAAAATAATGTAAATTATTAAAAAATTATTCTTTTATAGGTTCCTATTTCTGCTACGATAATCCCGGCGCATTGCAGGACGTTTTCCAAAAGGAGCTAGACCTGAGTTCCACCGAGTTCACGCTGATCTACTCTATCTACTCGTGGCCAAACATCGTGCTCTGCTTCGTCGGTGGCTTCCTGATCGATCGTGTGTTTGGCATCCGCTTGGGCACCATTATCTACATGCTGATCGTGCTGGTGGGACAACTGATCTTTGCAACCGGCGGAGTGCTCGGCCATTTCTGGCTGATGATCGTGGGCCGATTTGTGTTCGGCATTGGGGCTGAGTCGCTGGCTGTGGCCCAAAACAGCTATGCAGTGCTATGGTTCAAGGGCAAGGAGCTGAACATGGTCTTTGGCCTGCAGTTGTCGGTGGCTCGCTTCGGCAGCACCGTCAACTTTTGGATAATGCAACCTCTATACGGCTACGTTTCGAAATCTTACTCTGGCTACACGGGTCTCGGCGTGGCTCTGTTCCTGGCCTCCTCCACGTGCGTGATGTCGCTGCTTTGCACCTTGATTCTGGGTAAGATTTGGACACCTACAAAAGTATTAATATCTCCTCTTATCGTACCTTTCCCCCGTTTTCAGGCTGGATGGACAAGCGTGCGGAACGCATTCTGAGACGGAACAATAATCCCGGCGGAGAGATAGCCAAGCTCAGCGATATAGTCACTTTCAAGATGGACTTTTGGATGGTGTCGGTGGTGTGTGTGGCCTACTATGTGGCCATCTTTCCCTTTGTGGCTCTTGGCCAAGCCTTCTTCGTCAGCAATTTCCACATGACCCCGGATGAGGCGAACACTGTAAACTCGATTGTCTATCTGATCTCGGCCATAGCTTCGCCTTTGTTTGGTTTTGTAATCGACAAAGTGGGCAGAAATGTGACTTGGGTGTTTTGTGCCACCATCTCCACGCTGTTTGCTCATTTCCTGCTAACCTTTACGCATTGGGATCCCTACATAGGCATGACCATAATGGGTCTGTCCTATTCCATGCTGGCAGCCAGCTTGTGGCCTCTGGTGTCGCTGATTGTGCCGGAATATCAACTGGGCACGGCTTATGGCTTGTAAGTGGGGGGTTTTGTTGAGTTTTTTGTTTTGGTTTTTAATATTTAAATATTTTTGAATGCAGTTGCCAGTCGGTGCAGAACCTGGGCTTGGCTGTGGTCACCATTGTAGCGGGCATTATTGTGGACAGCAGCGGTGGCAGTCACTTCTGGCTGCAGATCTTCTTCATGGTCTTCCTGTTGAGTAAGTAGAACTTGAATTCATTCAGGAATCCTGGAGGATTTTGGCTGCATTCCTGCAGGAATCCTTGAGGATTTATAAAACGTTTATAAACTTTTATTTATCTTTTTCGTATCTTTATTACAGTCTCCCTGCTGGCCACCTGTGCGATTTGGGCCTATAATCGTAAGCATCAGGGCAACCTCAACATGTCACCTGCGCAGCGGGCCACATATCACACCTCGATGTACGTGAATATTGAGTCGAGTTACGCATGCCATTGAAGTCTTGATGTTGTACTATCCCCTATATGTTTCGGATTAGAATCAGACTAACTAACATTCTTTTTCCAAATGTGTATATTTGCTTTCGTGTTTATGCCAAAAGCTCAATGCAGTGCCCTTTTGTGAACCGGCGGCCTTTATTGGGCAACTAAAACTAGAAACCAATAACAACCAATTGTGATGCTAAGGCCATCTCTCTCTCTCTGAAACCTGACAAATGTTACGCAACCTGGAGCACATTCTGCTAACCGCACATCGGTTCAACTTCTAGCCAATATTCTATTAAACATATCAATTACCGTAAATTATTGTTGTACATATTTTGTTGTATAAATAAATATATGTAAATGTACATTCACTAAATTACAGAATTAAAAAAAAATAAAATTTCGGGGGAAAATAAAGTAAAAAATGTAGTTTTAATGATAAAAGTAAAAAATGTAGTTTTAATGATAAAAGTAAAACACTTGAGTAAAAATTTCCTCCAATTTTTGTATAATGATTCCATTTTATTTTCCTTGCAAATATATATTTTTTTGTTTGCTATTTGTACAAAATAAATTAAATAAATTAACTAAAGCATAAACAGAAATTCAAAGAATTTTGGTGTTGTTACATTTTCATTTCTGTAAAATAAACAAAAAACAAAAATTTCTATGATGCATAGACTAGAGAAAACAAAATACAATTTGCAAACATTGACAGAAAAAAAATATGAAAGTCGAGAAGAATATAAAATAATAATAATTACGACATAGATGATGAACATTAATACATTTTCTTTTCCATGTTTGAGAATTGTTTTGGTTTAAAGTTAAAAAAGGGAGAAGATGAGAAACAAAATTTCAAACTAAAAAAATGTGTAATTCTCTATTGTTTCTACTAAAAAATGCATTACATTTTAATTTTTTGCTTCGTAACGATTTGTTTCGAGTTAGCTGCATTTATGAATTAGTAAATGTTTTTGGGGAAATCCCCTTTTTTCGCTTTTTGAACTTAACTAAGAGCTTCGTTGAATTTTCTAGGTAAAAGTTGAAAGTTTTGATTTGTCGTCGTTGATTATTTTCTAAGGTTAGTTTTGCTTAATTTTTGATGTAATATTTCTTTTTTTTTGGTCGTTTTGTTTTTGCTTTTTCTGTTAAAATGAGAGGCTCTGTCTCTCCACACCGGTCATAGATTGATAATATATATGTAGCTGCTGTGTATTATCTATATTGTCAGTTTGGACCGCTCAATCATCCAGAGTCTCGGCTTCATCGGCTGCCACAATATCCCGCTTGGCGGCACTCTTAATGCTGGCCAGATATTTATCGCCATCGAAGCGCTGGCTTTCATCCTGCAGATCCTGTTTCGGAAAGAGCAGAGTGTATAGTAAGGGGAAAATATTTTTAAGAGTTTGCCAGCTTGAGGGACGCGCTTACCTGGGACAATCAAACATGGTATGTGTGGTTAGCGTGCTGGGTGAGTTATGGTGTACAATTTACAAATGTCAAGCTGTGTGGATAGTTAAACCCAAGCCAAGTTTTGTATGGGACTTTAAAAGTCCGCAATGTTCATTTATTGGAATTACAATATGTAATATGTCGTATGTTATATGTGTCATGGTTAGAAGATAAAACGCTTAAAACTAGGTGTGTGTGTGTGTCCCAAAAACATTTTAAAGTTATTACAAGTCTTGTTAAGAATATTAAATACATTGTTTTGTTTTTCTTTTGAATTCGATATTGTGATTGTTATGACGTATGAAAGTTGCAAATTTAGTTTCAGTTTCAGTTAAACTCTAGCGAAGACTTGATCTGTTTCACAGCCAAAACACAGATTCTCCTTAATTGGTTTTATAATTTCCAACTTCAATCATTTATGCCTAAGACTAGCAAATGGTTTCATTTCGATTTTGTTTCTATAACTAGATGAATGTATGATAGTGATAGCATCAATGGTAGGCTTCGAGATCAACATGTATTATGATGAGGGATAAAATTAAATGAAATTAACTCAGGTACGTATTCCGGCTACGTATTAAGTTTTTAGCAACAAAAAAAAAAAATAAATTTAATAACCTTTGTTCTGGTTATTATTCAGTTCAAGCGGCACATGATGTTCGCTTAGGGCCAGGACGAACTCATCATCCTCGCTGTAGCGCTTAAAGATCGCCTTAACTTGAGAGGCTTGAGCCTGGCGCGTGTTAGTGGTCTTTCCCATGGTTCCACCCATTGTGTTTGTTATTATTTGAAGTTGCTTATTGTACAAATTTCTATCAGACTCGGCCGAGGGCTTGGGCAGGCGTCCCCCCTTCTTGCTGTTGTTAATTATTGATTCGAGCACAAGGGAACTGGCATTTCCAGCGGTTGCAGTGAGAGAGGTTGGGGTGGTGGTGGTGTTGTTACTAGCATTTGGATTTGTGGACGCTGTCGAAGTTGTTATTACTGATGAGTTGTTAGGTGCATTATTGGTGGTTATGATGTCGGGGCAGTAGCTCGAAGTGTAAGCAAAACAATCGGAGTTCGGCTCGGCGAGAGCGGGAATTACCTTGTTGCGTAGAATCGATGGGGCAGTCTCTTGGATCTTTTGCCAGTCGGTGGGCAGGACCCAAGCATGCGGGCTCTTTGAGTAGAAAATCAAGAGTTCCAGATCATACGAGACACGAGCTGTGAGGAATAAAATTATTATCAACTTATTTGCAGTATTTCTGTTAATTAAACACAAAAATCAAAGAAAACCTTCACAAAACCATCAACTCCTTAACAATAATAGATTCAATCTTACATGCATTTGTCTTCAAAGCTGTTTGTTCCTCCACATCAAACATCTCACGAGCGGCCTTCGACTCTGGCGTGGACTCCTTGCGTGAAAAGTGGCTGCGCCGGGATCTGGCCAGGCCATTCTGATTATTGGCTGCATTGCTGGGCTCAGCAAAGACTTCATCATCCCCCTCGCCATTATTATTGGCAGCGTAGTTCAAACCAATGCCGCTGTCGGCCAGGGGCAGCATAAATTGGGGCGGTCCAGCGCCGGGCAGCGGAGTCGATGGCGTGGTCACAGGGCTCACCAGAGAAGTGCCATCGAAAGCAGCACCAGCCTCCATGGAGGCCAGGAACTCCGAGCTGCTAAAGTAATCGTCCAGCACAAGCTTGGCCACCTACAAATACCAAGTTTTAAATTGATTTTGATTGATAACTTTTTTCAGGACTCACGCGCACTAGCTCGCAACAGTCGCCGGTTATCTTGATCAGGTGCTGGCCCACATTCACCGTGAACTTGTATTCACCTACGGAAGCATCGTTTGTGGAATATGAGTGCATAAGCAGCTGCTGACTGGGACGCAAAACTTTACCGGCAGCAGCTGCTGTGGCCTGGGCTTGAGCCGCTGCTACCGCTGCGGCAACCTGCTGCTGTTGCTGCTGCTGGTGCTGTTGATGCTGTTGGTGATGCTGCGAGATCTGCTGCGCCGCCGCAGTGGCGGTCATAAAGTTCTGCGCCGAATTGAAGCTTAGCCGGTTGGCCAAGCTACTGCTGCCGCCGCCACCGGGTGTGCGCGGCTGCACAATGGCGTCGTCCGAGTTGGACGAATTGAGTGAAGAGCACGATCCACCGGCAGCGGGAGCGGGTTCAAGGCGCACGGGCGAAGCATTGCGGCGAATGGTGTCCTCCATCAGTTGTTTGGCATAGCTATCAAGAAACAAGGACATATTCAAGTTAAAGAAACGTTTTCTCCTGACGAAATTGCAAGAAAAGTGTTGCCGATCGCGGTAAGAGTTACAGTTATGTTTGGCGCTTGGGGCTGGCGTTGCCAGACTGATTGAAGCTTACAGTGGGCAAAAGTTTTTAAACACGTCAGAAAAATGTAGAAAGTTATAAATATGCATAAAATAAATACCAAATTGAGAAAGTAAAAGAATTTCTCCAATTAAAAAAAAATTATAATAATAAAATTAATAAATAACCGATTAAGATAAATGCTAAATTAAAAAAACAGTTAATGAATAAAACAATAATATTAGAAAACAAGGAAATAACTGAATAAAATTTATTCCAAATTGAGTAAAAAAAAAGTTTACCAACTAAAAAATTATAAAACCTATGCTAAATTCAGAATATAAAGAAAAATAACTGAATAAAATATATCCCAAGTCAGAATATATTTAGTCTACAACTAAAAAATAATAAATTCAATAAAGAACCTATTAAAATAAATGATAAATTAAAAAAATAAGGAAACTTTACAATTAAAAAATAGTGAAATTATATGCCAATATTAATTTTATTAATGTAAATCATCAACCAAACATTTCCCCTCTCAATTAGCAACCTTATTATTATTATTACTCACTTAATTTTATCCTCGGCTGGGCCAGTGATCTGCACCAAACGCTCCTTGGCACCCGGGTTGACTAATCAAAGAATTGCATTATTAATTGAACTTTAATCCTTATTAATAAATATGTGCAGTTTGAATGAAATAATAAGTTTGTTATTAAACGAATTTCGCATGGAATATATACAAGGAATAAACGAAAGACAATTATTTTTCAACACCTTTATGTACACAAAAGGGGTGCATTTTTGTTTGATTACGATCTGTAATTTTAGTAAAACCAAAAAAATGGGTAAAAGCGTGCCAAATGAAGCTGAAGTGTGGATAAATCGAATATTTGAACCCAGAGTTCTGGGAGGTTACCTCTTTGAAACGATATTATGGTTTCGCTAAGCTCCTCGATCATGTGCACGCGTCGACCCTTGATGCCCATGACTGCGGGTCAGGCGATATATATATTTTGGTTTGTAAAATACATTTTCAACAATATATTCAAAGATTAAGTGCTCCGAACCAATCAGCCGTTAATACTCACCCTTGCCGGAGTCTGCGTTGCGTATAACCACCTCGTCCTTGCAGTACGTCTTGCCGGGTATCTTCGTGGGCTTTGGGAACTTTCCCGAGTTGCGGATAACCTCACCGGGCGGCAGCAGCAGATGCTGCTGGTTGGGTGAGCCCACAGCCGCAATGGCCGCTGCCTGGGCGGCCACGGCTGCAGAGGCCGCATTGAAGACGGCGGCAGCGGCGGCGGCAGAGCCTACGCCAACATTGACACCGCCACCGCTGACACCGAATGTGGGGGAGGTGCTGAGAAAGCCGCCTGGCTGCCCGCCGGCATCGTACTGATATGTCTCCGAGGGCAGCTAAAAAAAATATCACAATAAATAGTTGTAGGACAAATACCTTTTAAAGAACTTACCTCTACATTGGAGACTTGCTGCTTGGACTTGTAGTAGGCGATGGTATCATCGTTCTCCCAGCTTTTGGCACGCAGCTCGATCAGCTCGAGCAGCTTGAGACGCGTCAGTATGTTCAGCCGTTCGTCCTGCGAAGCGTTGCGGAACACCACAAAGGCACGATCCAGGGTATCCTTGGACACGGCCTCCAGCTGTGGTCCGTGGACACGCAGATTGTGCAGCAGTAGTGTCATCGATTCCGGTGTGGTATTGTACGACTGCAGGCCCACGGTGACATTGTCAATCAACTGGATAAGCTCCTCAATCACCAAATAGCTGTTCTTCAGCGAGGCACGCGACTGTGTCTTCAGTGGGCGCGGCGCCTCAATGTTTTTCACAGCGCGTCCCAGATGTGTGTGGGCCATTTTTGCAATGGGCTTGCTGCTACGCTGCTTCGTCCGGTTCGATGATGTCTCAGAGTTGTTAAAGATGCTTCTTGTCGACCTGTACTGGCTATCGTTATTGTTGTCGTCGTTGAGAGTAGCGGATGTCTGGTTAGGGTTACTAGTTCGTTCGTTTAAAATGTTGTTGCAAGAATTTGATGAAGAAGAAATCGTAGAAGCGTTTTTTCCGCACCTCCCCCTGGAAAGATAAACAAGTTGGAGAGATTAGTCGAGGGCTAGACTATCCTATTATTGCATAAAATGTGATTTAAGTTAACCGTCTAAGGCGTGGAAGTTCTTTTCTAGAATTTAAATAAATATCTATATAATTATGTGTATTATTTTGTACGCACTTTTCTAAGTATTTTACAAAAAACTCATATTTCTGACCCAAAATCCCCACACTTGATTCTTGAATACTGCGACGCATTGTTTCTTGGGTTTATATCTATATGTAGCCTTATTATGAGATGTGCACGTTTGATAAGCTGGTTTATCTGATAACACCTACGGAGCCCGGACTCCAAAGATTTATCTACATATATGCTTAGTTTAGAGGTGGGGGGACTTAACCCATTAGCGCATGCTGCCGCTGATGTTGAATCACTTGGCCGCCACTCGAAACCTAATCGTTAGCGATAATTGCGAGCAGAATTCCAAAACAAAGTAGAAATAAATAAATAATGAATGAAAATTGTTTGCATAAATGGGAACGACCATTTGTGCGACTGTTTCGAAGGCTAATTGTTGTTGCTGCGACGTCTACTTCTGCTGCTGTTGTTGGTTTTCTTTCGTTCAGACTTTCTAGCTCCAAACAGATTTTTTTAAATATCACTTACACTGCCAGCAACAACAACGATAGGAACAAAAATATTACAAAAAACTGAATTTGTTCGCCCGGAGAGGGCGGGACGGCAAAAGAGAGAAGAGAGCGATCATGCTCACTTATTGCTATTGAATCATATGTCGAGAATAGCAACAACAAGACAGGTCTGGCCTCTGCCGACGTCGCTGCCAGCAGCGCAGTTAGCTCCATTTTGGGCGGAGGGCCGCCAAAAAGCAGTTAAAAATCGCGAAAACCTTTAATTAGTTGGCCCACTGTGAACAACGGTAAATCCGTTTGGGCCACGGCTCTCCTTGCAATTGAGTAATAACACTCAGTTCCGACGGCACGCCACTGCCACCATGGGGCGCATCCGTCAGAAACTACGCGTTTCACTGCGACGTTGCACTCTCCCACTCACGCGTATTTTCAATTTCCCATAGAGCACGAATCAAATGTTACTATCCAGGCACAGCCGATACCGAGCGCGACAATTAAAGGCACTTTTGCGGCTGTAATTTAAGTCAAAGAATTAAACTACGAAAGCTTACCAATAAAATTTCTGCGACTTCGACTAACAGTGTGCCCGCCGTGGGTGGTCTCTAAAAACCATCATTCCTGAAAAACGTACTAAGATTTACCACTGCACTCCTATGCCGTTCTCACTAGGTCAAGTCTTTGGTAAAACTTATATTATGACAATACCGCGTTAATTAGAGATTTAATTAATTAATAAGATTCTTTAATTAATTTGACAGCTCCGTAAGGTTTACACTAGAGAAAGCAAGACGACTATATAACTTATAAAGCAATTGATGGACTAGTTTGCGTATAAACGGACAGACGGACATGAGTAGATCGACTTGATTGTTGATGGTGATCAAGAATATATATACTTTATAGGGTCTTCTTCCCTGCGTTAAAACTTCTGACCAAAATAATAATACCTAATGAAGTTGCTTATTATTGAAAACTGTGTCATTATGCCATAATTTGTGGAATAGTGTTATAACGCCATAATTAATGAGGCAGTGTCAAAACCTTACAAGGGCTCGAGTTTTAGTGTGCCCAGCTGCCGTAGTGACGAGAATACTTTCCTTTTGAAGATATTTTAACATTATGAACAAAAAAGCAGGCGGGCACACGCGAGCAACAAAAAATAAGTGAAAAGGCAACAAAATATTGGAAAAAGTAAAATTTAGTCAAAATAAATTAGATCGGAACAACCTATAGTTATTTCTAATAACTTCCTCGAATTTCGTGCCCTTTCTGAAAAATGTCGGATAACGAGGAAGTAGAGGCGGCGTCGCCGGAGCCTGCGAGCACCAACGCCGTGTCTGGCCAGGAGGAGGTGGCCGCCAAGCCACTGCAAATGTCTTTCGCGGATTGGAAGAAGTGCAAGGAGGCGCTCGCCAAACCGGAATCGAAATCCGGTGGACAACAGCGCGGCAATAGCAACAACTATAATAATAATAATCATAATAGTAGTAATAATAATTATAACAATAGTAACAATAATAGTAATAACAACTGGAACAACAACAACGGAGGACGTAAACAATGGTCACAGAACAACAGCAACAACTACAACAACGACAACAGGGGGTTTCAGGGAGGCGGCGGACCATGGAACCAAAACAGAAACAATTTTCCTCCGCTGAGCAGACCCCCGCCACTACCAATGCAGCTGCTGAATATGGGCTTTGGAGGCAATTTTGGCGGTAACTTCGGCCCGGGTCCAGGTCCCTGCGGTCCGGGTGGACCCATGGGACCTTGCGGCCCGATGCGACCAATGGGTGGCGGCCCTTGCGGTCCAATGGGTCCTGGAGGTCCTATGGGTCCTGGAGGTCCTATGGGTCCTGGTGGTCCAATTGGTCCTGGCCGACCCATGGGTCCTGGCCGACCCATGGGTCCTGGCGGTCCTGGTGGTCCTATGGGCCCTGGCGGTCCAATGGGCCCTGGTGGTCCAATGGGTGGTCCAGGACCACGACGAAATCAAAACCACCGACCCCTGCAACCGCCCCCATTTTGGGAGGACATGATGTCGCCGAATCACGGTCCGCCGCCCATTCAGCCCCCGATGCCCAAGTGTCCAAGCATGTGGAATCTAGTGCCCAAGGAGCGAGGGCCGCAGCGGCAAAATCGCAGCAATCAAAACAACCAGCAACAGCAGCAACCAAACAAAAAGTTCAAACCCAATAACAACAACAATAATAATAATAATCGCGGCAGCAACAACAATTCTAAGGATTCGAAACTAATGCCACCGCCGCCTCCTCCAGAGTCGTCATCGTCGTCGTCAAGCGAAAGCAACAACACCTCTCAGTCAAATGGAGGTGGCCAGCCTTCCAAGAAGCCCAAACGCAGCGGCGCCTTTATACAAATCAACGGAGAATGGATCCAAAAGCCAGACGCTCCACCGCCTCTCGAAGATGCGCCGCCTGGCACAAAGGAGGAACGCCAGCGGCAGTGGAAGGAGTACCGGCAGGCGATGAAACCATTCAAGAACCGTGAATTTCACAACTGGAAGCGGACGGTGCAGCGTCTGGGCAAGCTGCCACGCGACCAACTGGACGAACAGCAGCTGGAGCGGCTGCAGAAGGCCGAGGAGTACATAGGCGCACACAAGGCAATGCTGACGGTCAAGCACGCAGAGCGCTGGGTGCAGCAGGACAAGGATGAAAGCGGACAAGTATTCGTACGCAAGTCAGGCAACATTGGCAACTGGGACAAGCCCAAAGGAGGGCTCAATAGTTTTGACTCTAAGAAACCACAGATGCAGAACATATTTGGTCCTGGACGGGCCATCAAGGGTGGCGTTATGGACGGATCCACTTTGAGCCAGCTAATGACACAACCACCGCCACCTCCCCCGCCGGATGTGCCACCGAGTCAGTGGGCCCCCATGGGAACAACTAATACGGGCTCCAACTCAAATCCCTCTTACTACAGTCACTACAGCAACAGTTTCGTCAAGGGCGGCACCATGCTGCCATCCTAGGACGCTTCTTCAAGTCTAACCGCAGACGCGGGCTTTTACACATGTTTTTTCAATCGCATGGCACCTCCAACGTATTGACACCCTTCCGGACGACAGTTATATAGTCTCCAACAGTTTCTTACTCCTTCTGAACCGAGGGGCATTCGGCATTTGTATTCAGCGGAAGATAAAATGTAACAAAATCAACATACTACTTAAGACTATTTCTTGGGTTTACGGCTGCGTCTGGGCTGCGTTTCGTCGAGGGGCGGTAGTCCCAGGAGCTGACGACGCTCACGCTTTCCCCTCAGAATAGCCTCCTTGAAGAGGTCACAGTACAGCTCCACAGCTGCCGGAGAGTCATCGTTACCGGGTACTGGATACGTGATCAAGTTCGGGTTGCAATTGCTGTCCACGATTCCAATTGTGGGAATGGCCATCTTGGCCGAATCCCTCACCGCCGTGTGCTGGGCCATCACGTTGTTCTGCGTGTTCAAGAAGATGCAAAGATCGGGCAGCCGGGTGACGGCATCGAACTGGACATTGGCATTGGTAAAGATGCCGCCACGCCAGAAGCGTGTATGTGAGAATTCACCCGCTTCCTGAGCCTTTTGCTCCACGAGATGGGCGTTCAATGCGTTGCGATTAAAGAAGAGTATGATGCCATCCCGGAAGGCTATGTGGGCGGCAAAGTTCAAGGCATCCCGCAGGTGTGATGCCGTCTTGTCCAAATCAAAGATCAGGTGTCCCAGCCGGCTGCCAAATAGGTACGGACGCATGCGATCGTCCAGGGAGCCCTCCTTGTGGCCATAGTGCACTCGGGCATTGAAGAGGTCGCGCACGGTGAACAGATTGTGCACCTGGAAGTAGTCCGGATGCTTCAGAATCCGCTGTTCGATCACGGTAATGTCTTCCGGCTCCTTTTGCTCCGGCTGTGTGCTCTGCAGGCGACGCGGCAGGCCGCAAAGTTGACCAAAGCGGGGAACTGCCAAGCGGTAATATTTGTAAATTGTTTTTATTTGAGTTTTTATTGATTACTTACGGTTTCCAAGCGATTTTCTCAACATTTTGGAGCGGCTCGTGTTTTCATAACCTTTCTTCTTCTTCTTTTGGGCTCTTCTTCTTGCTCTTGAGGGGGATAAATAACAGCTGGGGGCAAGTGTTGGAAAACGTGGGAGTTGAAATTAAGACGGTTTAAAAAACATATTTAATTACATTTTCAGTAGTGGTAGTAAGTTAATAATACATTTTTTCTTAAAAGATATAATTAAATTAATTTTCCTATTTCTTTGGTATTTATATTTATATATGTAATTCCTCTGCTTTTTGGAACACCCCCGCAACCTTCATCATCTGTTCTTAGCCCAGTGTTGGACAATGCCACTCAACTGTTTTTTTTATTCACCGATTGAGTTGTAAACTTTGATTTTTTGCGAATATTTGCAATGTTCCAGCGACTGAAATAGCTCAAAATCAACGGAAATGGAAGTTGAGCAGTCGTCAATCAGATCGGACTCCACCTGCGAGTTTCTGGACGCCGAGGGTGACCCGGAAGCAACCGATCCGGAAGCGAACCTCTATCAGGAGGCGGATCACGACGACCCAGAGGCTGAGCAGCAGCAGAACCATAGTATTATATCCGAGCTAAGGGATAGCCTGGGCAGAGGCGACGGCAGCACCGCCCTCAGTCCAGAGCCCGGTGAACAGGCAAAGGGACTGGCCGCCTCCGTGGAATCCCTGGCGCTGAGCACTTCCACAAGCGCCAAGACCGAGGATTCCAGCAGCGGCGTGGAGGAGGAGTATGACTATCAGCATGACAGCCTGTGGCGGGGCCAAAAGAAGCACATCTTTATACTCAGCGAGGCGGGCAAGCCAATATTCTCGCTGCATGGCAATGAAGACAAGCTGGCCACGCTCTTTGGGGTAATCCAGGCGTTGGTGAGCTTCGTGCAACTGGGCCAGGATGCCATAACGTCCATACATGCGGGCGGCATCAAGTTCGCCTTCATGCAGCGCAGCTCGCTTATCCTGGTAGCCGCCAGCAGGAGCAACATGAGCGTGCAGCAGCTGCAACTGCAATTAGGGTGAGTCATCTTGACTGCTGATAGTGATTCCTACTAATTGAGGGTTTTGCCATTCTAGGGATGTCTACAATCAAATACTGTCCATTTTGACGTACTCACACATGACGAAGATCTTCGAGAAGCGCAAGAACTTTGATTTGAGGAGATTGCTCTCGGGAAGCGAGCGCCTGTTCTACAATCTGTTGGCCAATGATAGCAGTAGTGCCAAGGGTAAGATATACACTAAACCAAGTAAATGTATAAATTTATTAATAGTTATATTCCTTTAGTGTCCAACAACATCTTCACTTTCCTGACCAACTCTATACGCGTCTTCCCATTGTCCACAACGATACGATCGCAGATCACCAGCGCCATTCAGAGCAATTGCTCCAAAATCAAAAATCTGGTCTTTGCCGTGCTGATAGCCAATAACAAATTGATAGCTCTGGTTCGCATGAAGAAGTACTCCATACATCCGGCTGACTTGAGGCTGATCTTCAACCTAGTGGAGTGCTCCGAGTCGTTCAAGAGCTCCGAGAACTGGTCGCCCATCTGCCTGCCCAAGTTTGATATGAATGGATATCTGCATGCGCATGTCTCCTATCTAGCGGACGACTGCCAGGCATGTTTGCTCCTCCTGTCCGTGGACAGGGATGCCTTCTTCACGCTGGCAGAGGCCAAGGCCAAGATAACGGAGAAGCTAAGAAAAAATCACTGTTTGGAGGCCATCAACGAGGAGCTGCAGCAGTCCTTCAACGTGAAATTGTATCAACAGGTTGTGGGCATACCCGAGCTGCGGCACTTCCTGTACAAGCCCAAGACCACAGCCCAACTGCTCTGCCCGATGCTGAGGCATCCGTACAAGTCGTTGGAGGAGCTGGAGCGCCTGGAGGCCATCTATTGCGACCTGCTGCACCGCATCCACAACAGCGCTCGGCCGCTGAAACTCATCTACGAGGTGAAGGAGCGCGAGGTGGTCTTGGCCTGGGCCACCGGCACCTACGAGCTGTATGCCGTCTTTGAGCCCGTCGTGGACAAAGCTACCGTGATCAAGTATGTGGACAAGCTGATCAAGTGGATCGAGAAGGAGTACGAGGTGTACTTTATAAGGAACCATGCCACATTCTGATACGTAGCCCGGAGCATTTGTGGAGAATTGTGAGATAAATGACTATTTTTATATATATTGTACTCCTGCCAGCGATCCTGTTGTTGGGAGTAGTTCCAGGACGAGTAAGAATGTGTTGTGTCGCAGTTCTGTGACGGCGTCTATTTAACTGATCCTTGTATACCATAACTAAACATGTACATTTGTAATGTAAGCCTCTAAGTAAATTCGAAAATTGAAGATGTTTTGGGTTTTATTTTTATTTATTTAATTTTATATTAGAATATCTTCTATTCTTAAAGAATAGTAAGTATCTTTTATATTTTGGGACATATTTTGGAGCATATGTTAAAAGGATACATAGAAAAGCTACAAGGTGGCTTTGAATATTTTATGGCGTTCTTTGTATTATACTTAAAAGATTAAATTAAATTTAAGATTTTTTAGAGATTTAAGTTTATATTTTACACACATGAAAAAGTCCTGCAAACAGGTTTAAGTTTCCGATAACCCTTAATATACTTTTAGCTTGGACTCAAACCGATAACATGCTCTAGCAGAGACTGAACAATCGGTTAAAAAAAGCTTTAAGGACAATGCGAGAGAGAGTGAGAGAGGCACCTAGAGACAGCTTTTTCCAGCGAAATCAACAACTTTAACGCGCGCACTCGCATCGGCAAGGATTATGCTGTGACGGCGCTCCAAGAATTCGGGAGAATACAATTGAGTACAGGACACAAACGCGAACGCACACGCTTCGATTGTGGGCGCTGCCACCGGAAACCAAGTTGAACCCAGTGCCTCTAACTAACCAACAAAAAAAAAAAAGAAAATCAAATTCAAATTGCCCACGAGGAGTATGTGAAATATATACCAACAAATTTTTAAATTATAAATTAATGGTGAAATAACAGCAAGAAAGAAAGAAAGAAAAAAAATTCTGTCGGCTATATCCTTCGCGAAAGGGAGCAGTTTTTTCTTTCAACTTGCGCCACGCATTTTTTGGGTGTTAAATGCTCGTGTATCTGTCGGTTTTTGCGCGCTTAGCTTTGCGGCGGCATTAATACACACGCACACACACACACACACACCACGTAGAGTCGGAAATATCCTGCGCAAGTGTATGTGTGTGTGCTAGCGACGCCGCTCCGTTCCGTTAGTTTTGCGCGCGTGTTGGTCCTGCCCGCCCGCTTTTAGTGTGCAAATCGTTTAATTTATGGCCAAAATATATTTATTTTTTTGTGTTATATACGCATTTCTCGTGCATTCCCCGCTTTTGCTTCGTTTTCCGTTTCGTTTCTCGCTTCGTTTTCGATTCCTTCTCGTAAATTTGTCGTTCGCTTTTCGTGGCAAATTCGTGCTCCTGAATTATCAACAGCGGCGCCCAACACCAACAACAGCAGCAGCAGCGGCAGCGGCAGCAAGGAGTTCCAAAGTTTCACCTTTTACACATACAGACAGGCTCGCACACACACACATACATGTGCACACATATTCGAGGCCACAGGATGTCTTTTTGTGTATCCTAGAGTTATTTTGAAAGCAGCGCGTGTAGCAGCAAAAGGAGGAATAAAAAAAAGCAGGAGCAGAGCAGCAACAAAATAAGGATAAGCGTAGAGGGAGGGAGAGAGCAAGGGGAAGAAGCAGGGACGGAGTAGGAACTGTAGTAGGAGCAGGACCAGAAGTAGCTGCATGCCAAGGATCCTGTTTAATGTCGAAAAACTTTCGGCGCCTCGTTTTTTTATGACTCCCCTTTCTTTTTTCTTTAATAAACTTTTTTTTTCCTTTTTGGGGAGTGCAACGAAATCAGTGTGGAAATTGTCGTAATTGGAAAAATCAGCAAAGGGAAATGGGTCCTATTATTTTTGTGCTGAAAACTTTCTGAAGGAATAAAAAAGTTGGGCTAGGGCATAGTACATTAATTTTAATTAAATTAGAATTTAATTAGGAAGTTAGTACAGAGTAAAAATAATAAAAAAAAAAATTAAAAAGCTAGGAAAGTATTTTGTATCAAAGTTTTTATGTCCTTACACTTTTTTGGGATAAATATCTTAAATAAATAAATAAAAAACAAATATTTTGGTAGGATTTGTATCCTTCAGGTCCTTCCCCAAAGTTAGAAAAGTATTTTGTATTCAAAAATAAATCATTTAATATTTATTTATGGATTTTAAATCCTAATGTAATAAAGAGTTCCCTTAGAATTTCATCAGAAGTCAAGTAAAGAATTTCACCATTCTATCAATTGAAATCATTCGAAAAAGATTCCAAAGTTATCCTTCCTATTACAAAATTTTAAACGTAGAAAGATGTACATAGGTGGTATCCCTGCTTATGTAAATTTCTATCTACTTATATTTATTGTGAAAGGGAATGTTACAAAACCCATAGCATTTCATTTTCTCCAAAGGTTTTTTTTGCGAAATAAATTCTACAAGAAATTGTAATCCTTAAACTTTTGATTGCATACTTTGTGGCGCAGGCAAGCAGTAAAAAAAGATCTAGATATTGATTGCTTGATTTAACCGCCAGAACGTGCAACATAAAAATATTATTTATTTCTGTCAGCACTAGAGGGTTTCCAGCGCAAATCCTCATATTTATGGTTCATATTCGAAAGCCAGCTGGCCAAGTACCGCAAAAAAATGTATAGTGCCCAGGATTTATGTATATGTGCGTGTGTGTGGCGGGTGTATTACATTTTATTTTTAAATTTCAATTAAGCTGCGTAACTGCGAAACGAAAGAAAATTCAATTTCAATAAAATCAATAAAGGAAAATCAACAAATGAAAATATCAAAAGAGTGTGCCGCATAATTTAATTTAAACCGACAAACAACTAACGATACGAGAACCCTCTGTTTTAAGCCAACGATAAAACCGCTCTGAAACCAAACTGCAACCAAACCAACAAACCCAGTTACAGTTACAAGCGAGACAAAATCAACAACATTTTTTGGAATTAATTTTATTTGATGCGCGCGCTCATAAAAATTTACATAGAAAGGCAGCCAGCAGAACCAAAGGAACACAAAAAATAAATACACCCGACCAGAGCCAGAGCCAGAGCGACGGGAGCGACAAAAGTGAATTGGTTAAGCCATGGAAAGGGCGTAACTGGCAACTGCTGACCCAGGCCATATAACTTTAGGTTAGTATGTCGTCGTCGCTGTCTTACTGACTTCAGTCTGTGGATTTCGGACTCCCGGATTCCCGGACTTCGGATTCAGGACTCTCTGGCAAAGGACGCTCAAGTCGTATGCCCTTGCCTTTCTGAGTTCACTTAATGTTTTCTCATTTTATTTCGAGCCTCTCTTTTGTACCCTTTAGCTGAGTTTCTCAAGGGGGTATGTCCTGTTTTATAAATTATGAAGATTAGCAGGAATGCCACAGAAATGCTATTCCTTATTCTATATTCTTGCATAAATAATATACACATTTATAGAAATGCTCAAAACTATGATAAAAAATGTTACATGATAAAAAAAAAAACAAAATTTCAAAGTATTTTTTACCTTTTATTATTTTATTGCACATTTTTTTAAGAGATTTGAAAATGTACAATTAAAATGTTTCAATAATTCGAAAGTTGGAGTTGGAGGACTGCCTTAATTCAATTTTTTGTTTGCATTTGAAATTTAAAAGATCATACCTTATGAAACAAAAAGAAATTACAAATCTCCAGGCATATTTTATAAAATAAAAAAAATAGTTCCAACAGAATTCTTTAAAACATATTTATATCCATATTTATGCTGGTTATTTGGTTATTTACTCAACTCTATGACGATTTCCTCGAACTTTTGTATTTTTACTTAAATAATAATAGTTAAGAAAATATTTATATACATAAACCAAATACTGGATATTTCATAGTCGAAATTCCTTCTTCCTCATTTTCTTTTTGCTGCGTTGCGCTGCTTGCCCGTTTTGTTTATCCTTTGGCCCCGATCAAATAGGCATCATTTGCCTGAAGGCATCTCAAAACAAGAAAGGAAGCTAACTTCGGCACACCGAAGTTTGTATACCCTTGCAGATTGGTTTTGATATTTATATTATTAATTAAAATGTACTTATTTTTTGCAGTTTGACAGTTACAGATTTACACTCCCAGCTTTACATTTTCCCTACATTTACCAATCGCTTGTATAGCAGCTATATGATATAGTTGTCCGAT
>JAEIIJ010018138.1:0-130539 GCA_018904815.1 Drosophila ogumai | reverse complement strand
AAAAAAAAAAAAAAAAAAAAAAAAAAGATATATATTTTAGGTATTTGCTTGTGGTTCTCCTCTCGTGTTTCGGGCTGTCTTATTACTAGTTTCAGTGTCGTCTTTGATGCCAATATTGGCAGTTGCTGTATCTTTACGGGTAGCTATAGGTGTTCTGGTCTGGATATGGACTGGTTGGGTGTCTGTTATAGGAGCATTGTTGCTTAATTAGCTTTAGCTATTCATGGTTTAATTAGCAATATGCATAGTATTCTTTCTATTTGATATTTGTTCAGTGTGTCTCTGTTTCTGTTGCTGTGTTTGTATTCTGGTTAGTATTGGTATTTGTTTAGTGCTGCAATTTGCTTTTGTTTGGAGTTCTGGGTCCGGTGTTGGTCTTTGTGGCGTGTTCGATTCGATTTGGACTCGAATTGGATTATTTGTGTGCGCTAGATAGTTGTATTATTAGCATTATCATTATCTTTAGTTTTATAAGTGGATTAGAAGATATTGGGATATCTGATGGGCAACGAACCTGCAAAGAGAGAAGTTAAAACAGTTATTTAAAATAAACACATACCTATAATAAGTAAGTAATAAATAAATTGTACCGATAATAATACTATTTTAAAAATTCCATTTAACCTTTAAACATGAAGGCCATCCTTAGGCCATTTTTCTTTCAAGAGCCTCTCTTTCCCGGCTTTACATATATAAATATATATACAACAATTGGATTAACAAAGTATAACTTAACTAAAAACTTTCGACAGCGATCTTTACCGCCTGCATAAACACGATGACAAGAAGTTAGCTAAAACGACCCAAAAACAAAAAGTCTGTGCAAACTTTTAACCAACATTCAAAGCCAATTTCCAGGACTTTTTGTTGTTACGGGTTCTTGTTGTTGCCGTTGTTATGAAACGTGCAAAAAAGCGTGAAACTTTGTTCTCGTCCTCGCTCTGAATGCAGTAGAAAAAAAAGGAAGGAAGGAAAAATAACCAACGAGTCATGAATTTGTAATAACCCAAAGTGAATGCAAGTTACCCTCACTGATGTCACATCGTAAGTAGCAAGCCGAAATTGTAATAATAAAGTTATATTTTTATTAAGCTTGGTACTTAATGGGGATTTTCCTCTAAAAGTCCTTTTATTACTTTTTTTTGAAAATATTAAATTCAAATAAATTTGAGAGCAAAATTACAAAAGAGGTATTCTGATTTTTAATAAACATTTCAAACGATAAGGGTAATAAATGGTTATGTTTTTTTTTCAATATCTTTACAATTTTTATCCCCTTTATTTTATTTTAAAATCATAATTTCTTTTTTTTAAGAGAAGTGTATACTTTTTCGGCCGCAATTTCCCTCAAATACAATTTCCAGCACTTTGTGTTGATTGCGCGATGAGCGCGTGCAGGAGAAATGCATAAAAAATAAAATCCGAATCCCCACAAGGACATTCAGCCATTTGAAATAACAACAGCAGCAACAACATCGATTTCTAGTGGGTAGAAAAAAAAACCCCTCCTCATAAATGCTCGCTTTGTCGATTGGCAGAAATGCATTTTTAGCCATCAAATTCCGCCGAATAACGCACTCAATGCCATTCCGACAAAAAAAAAAAAAAAACGCCCTCGCTTTGGCACCGATGACTTCGCCCATTTTCCGTTTACATTGCGAATGAATTGTAACAGGATATGCAGGGTCCTAAATGGGGAGAACGAAGCCTTGAGGTCCTCCAGGCCCGGTCGTGACTACGGAACCAATGTCAAGTGGCATTACTATGGAGTGTTTTCGGCGCTCTCAAAGTACGCAGAAGCCGCTAAATGAATTATGCATACAGCCGCCGGGAGTGCGGCCAAGGAGCTTTCCTGTCACATTATGCATTGGTAAATGCTAAACGGATTTAAGATCACAACGATGCCAACGCTGCCAGGCAAGCGGAATAGTTGACATTTTCCGTATGCCAAAGGTTGGAAATTATTACTTGAGTCGACTCTAGGAAGGGTAAAAAATTAAAGTCTTATTATTTAGGGAAATTCTAAAATATACAATATTATTAAAGATTTCCTGGCCAGTAGATTGAAAACAAAAAATTATGTTAAAATTAATTATAAATTGCAGAATACTTCAAGCAGACACCTAAAATATAGCAATATTCAATTCAATATTTGATTTTATTTTGTATACATTTTAGAAACTTTACATTTTCCTAATTTATATATTATTAAATTTAATAACATTCATGGGATTTGCAAAGTAAGGACCATCCACATTTTTGAACCACATTCAACCAGCACAAAAGTATGCTATATATTTTCAAGTCCACTAAATGACTTAATGGTACTCGGATTTAATCTCTTTCATTGGGAAATGTTACATTTTCCTCACTAGCTCCACGCACATTCAATATTTAATTTACTGCCGGGCAGATGGCGATTTTTGGTTTAATATCCTTTGCGCTGTAATTAAGCCAACGTCAACGCCAACGTCAACGCCAACGCTCTGGGCTTTGGCTTAAACGCCGACACATGGCCAAGAGCCGAGCTGAACTAAGCCCAACTGAACTGAACAGCAGAGCGTCCTACATAAAAGGATTTCATCCGTCTGCAGTCGCACACACGCTCATTATGATTATTATGAGTAGTTTCCCAGTGCCGGCATCCAAGCCATGTCTGTTGCTTTACCCTTCGACGTAATAGTCGTCGTATTTCCTCGTCCCCTTTCTTTTGCCCCTTTCTGTTGCATTCAGTTGGATGCTGCTGAAAGGTCCGGGGGCATGGGCATGGGCGTGGGCGGGGGGGTGGTAATGCCATAAAATGAGCATCGAGGCGCATTTAATACTCGCACTTGAAGCTTGTTCTAAATGACGTACTGTGGTTGCCACCAGATGAAACTATTAAATGCATCGTAAAAATATGAATCTTTATTTAATTTGAATCAAGATTTTAGTGAGATTAAAGAGGATACATGATATCTTATTTGAAATCTTATATGGCTCAGGGAAACTTTGTTTTATTAATTAAATAAATATTATACATTTTTACTCTGTCTGCTTCTGTTTTAACTAATTTTCGTTCCTTATAAGAAAAGTGTACAACAAACTAAATACTTTAAAGACGTATCCCTCCACTCCAACCACTGTGCTGTGGCACAACTCCTACGGATTCCCGAGCCCTGTGCGGAAGTGAATGTGTGCTGCCATGGGTATGTACATACATACCCATGTACATATATATGTATGTGGCCATGAGCAGCTCACAATCGCATACATTTCCCGGCATTACAAGCTCACTTTTTAATATGTATGCATGTCTCCAGTGCGGCCAACGTACGTACGAGCTGGTGGCATGTGGGCGTGTGGGATGAGTAATGACTGCCTTCGGCCGGAGCATTTCAGCATTGGCAGCAGCGCGTTCCAATGTCCTTACATAGACAGTCTTTCATTCATTTTGAAGGCTATGCACTTAGGCGAGGTCATAAATATGCGACGCAGAGGAAGGGGAAATGGCACGAAAGGGAGAGTGCTGAAATGTTATGTAAAGTGTGTTGGCCAGCTTTAAGCCCAAAGGCTTTAATTGCGGACAGCATTTCCACACAGTTGACCAACAAATTAAATATAAAAATACAGAGAGAATAATGATAAGGGATATTTTTTTATCTTAATTATATCTTAAATTAATTTTAATATGAAGTGAAATTTATACAAGTATGTATTTAATAATTAAATTTGAGATACTAAAATTTTCCCTTTAGTAAATCACAAATAAATAAACAAATAAAACATTTGCTGCTAGATACGGATGGTTTAAACAAATACATAATTATTTTCCTAAAACCAATTTCCACATCTAGGATAACAGAAAAAAAGTGTCTTTTTAGCTGTGCCAACACCACTGAAAGGACATTTGCATAGCCGCGAACCGCGTGCACATTTTGCAATTTTATCCTTTTGGCGCCCGGCTGGCTCCGCTGTCGCCTTCCCCAAACCCTGGCATTCATTCATAATTGCAGGATGCATTTTGTTTTAGTGCTCTCAGCCCCAGCCAGCCCATCGCTCATGCTCTCCCTTTCTGGCTGGGCAAACATCAAGGATACCCTTGAGTTGGCACTGAAAAAATATTTACTTTTGCTCTGTTCTTTTGTTTCTGCCACTTGTCGCCCCTTTAACGGAATTCCAACGCACAAATGTTCAACTCTCATTCGCCCTAATTGAGCTCGCGGGCAGGAAGTGGGCGTGGCACCCAGTTTAGTTACTCTTGGCCCAGTCCGTGTGGGTACGTGTGTGTGTGTGTGTGTTGCTGGTACGAGAGGGTCCAGTAAATGCAAATTGCATTCGCATATTTTACACGCCCTTCGGGCCACCAGGGCGCATACGTAATGGAATTGACAGCGCGGAAAATCGGAAATTCTAGTGCCAGAGAGAGAGTGCTAGTGCTAGTCCTGCAGCACACAGCGTCGAACTGGTGACCAAGTGCCAGTGTCTCTGTGCCTGCAGTTCTGGTTCCAGGCAAATGTAATTTATGCCTATAATGGAGTCCCTTCTCCGCCATGTGGCTTTTGTTCTCACAGGATGGCAGGGCAGCGGAGGGACAAATGACACATGGATATGGGCGATCAGGCAGTTAATGCCCTGGGATTGGCTCCATTGAGCCCCGGACAAAGTGGATTTCGGATAAGTTTTATGGATTAGCCAACGTGGAATTTGAATTCGATGTCCTACACAGAACTTCCGGCGAGTAAATATTTTTTCTAACTGAAAAGTATTTGTTGAAATATAATATCCTTGTTGTTAGTAGTTGGAACTTAAAGGTATGTTCAATTAGATATTTTTCTTTTATTCATGTATTCTTTTATTCAAGGTTTTATTTTTGATTCAGTCAAATTGGGATTTAACTATAAACATTGCAGATAAATAAAATGTAAATAATTAAATATAAGAACTAATATAATTATGTGATTTACTCCCACCCATTTTATTTTCTAATTTTGTTAGTAGTAACTCTTAAAGTATTTAAAATATTTCGCTATCTAATAAGCTTCGCCAGTTCCTAGGATGACGGCATGCACAAACAATGACATAAATATCAACATTATTTCTACGGCTTCCTGCTGAAACTAATTCCTAATGAAACGCTGTCGAGAAAAGGTAGTTGGTGGTGTGGGCCTGAAATATGACAGAAATTACATCGACACGAACTGGGAAATGTTTTGGTTTCGGTTTGGCTTTCATGACAAAATCAATTGCCCGGCGGCAGAAGGCAAAACACGAGCGAAATTCAGCCCAATTAAGTTGTCACACAGAGGCACAGAGTGGAAAAACAAAGAGGCGGCGGCAGGCAGATGGCTTATATTAATCAAAATATTTGCCAGATAACTGGGTCAATAGTTGGCCAGGGGAATGAGTCATGTTCGGGGGGGGCAGGCAATAACAACAACGTTGCGAAATTGAGAAGAGCAGTTGAGCGCATTACTTAACATTACTTGAGTCTGAGAGTCTACCTTGCTAACAGATTTAATGCCAAAGAGCCGGCAAACAATTGGGCCGCAGGATAATGGAGGACCCTCCCTCGGCTCTGTGGCCACTTCAGTGGCATTAGTGACAACCTTGCCGCAGACTGAACAAAAGAAATATAGCACTGACATTGACAGACTTGGCAAATGTTGACACGACTCTATCTGGATCTCTCGAGCTCCGCAATTTGCATTCGCATTTGCATTTCCATCTGCATCTTTGGGTTTGTCAATTATTCCCTGCATCTGTAATTGCAATTTGTACAGCTGCGAGGGGAGCGGAGGGGGTTGTTTGAGCTGTGCACAAACGGATTAGGCAATAACAAAAGCGCATTACAAGTGGATTTAATTGCAGGCTTAGATGGCAGCTCTGCTCGGCAAATTACGTATACGCAGCGTTTGCCCTGCGGTTGTGTGTGTGTCTATCTTGTGGGCGAGTGTTTGCCCAGGCAGCAGCGAGCAGGTTAGTTAGTTATGCATTGCCAGCTCAAGGAATTAGCCATGGGTAACAACAGCCGGGCCAGAAGCTTTCAAGGCAGCCACACAGCCGAGAGCCAACTTGGGGAAGATTTGAGTTTAGTTATATGGGAAAATAATACCTGGAAAAAGTTATTGACAAGTTTGAGCCTTGAAGAACTTATAAAGCTCTTTCAGTTATTCTGTCTTGAGTACTATGAAATGCAACAGCAATAATTAGCTTTTTGAGCACTGAATACATAAGCGTATTCAATGGTATTATTTATAATTCTCTTCTGCTCTTTGATTGTCAGACCTTGGCCCATATATATTTTTAAAATTCCACTTTACAATATTACCCCGGGGACAAATTGGCCACGAAACTCAAGTGTTATTCTCAGGATAATCATAAGCAATTACTTTTAAGCTGACCCCAATTGGAACATCTTCCAGACATCTGTCAAGCCACAGCTATATGCTCCTATTTCCATTTCTCTCCTCATATCCTCTAACACGTACGCACACCCATTGGACCCTGGGCACCTGCAGAGTCAACAATTTATCAACGTTTTAATTAACATACGCGGCAGGCACTAAAAATAAATGCCGGCAGGAGCGTAAAATATTACGACAGGGGGTGTTGGTGGGCGGTGGTCTGGATTTTACTGCCCAAGGACGGGACACGTGCCGCGCAATTAAAACGAGAATGATGACAATTAAAGGTGCGATCTGCGAACGGGTTCACCAATGGGTCAACTTATTTCACCAGAGACCCAACACCCACGGCCCAAGAAGTCATAAAACAAAAGTGACCCCGAAATAAAGGCCTTGCCTTACACTGAAAATAAATTTGTGTAAATCAAATGTGAAGTCATTTGCTTTATGATAAATAAGTATGAAAAATCTGCAAGCCAAACGAAAGGAAATTCATCCACTTTGATGCTATCCAAACTATCATTTCGACGCCTTCACGTGCCCAATAGAGGAAGAAACGGAGAAAAGTCCTGTAAGGACCTGAATTGCTGGTTATAAACGATCTTAACAAATCCAATGCCTCAGCGTAAAGCGCTTTTCGCAATTCAAAAATTCTTGGAGAATCCAAGGCTTAATGGAAAATATAAAATAATTTTTTTTGAAAAACCCGTTCTTAAGATAATAATCCTTTTAAAGCTGAAAATTTTAGCTGTGTAAAAATAAGGGAATACGGGTTAAAGGCAAGGTTTCGATGGGGGTTAGGTTAGTCCTCCAAAAAGCGAAAGTCCTGCGGGTTCTGCGGTTGCCGCTGTGTCTTTCGCGTAAACTATTAAGCAATTTGGAAATTTCACAGAACTTATGCGCAATTGGCACGCGAATTGAAGACACAAAAGACGCCAAGGAACGCACACACACACACACACACACGCTGCAGGAGCGTTTCCGCCTTGGAAAAAGTTTCGCTTCCTCTTCTTTTTTACTGAATGAAAACGGCGCAGCCAGCGAAAAGCTGTTCTCTCCCACGTTCTCTATCGCTTTCTCTATTTATCCCTCCCTCTGCCAGCTAGCTGTCCCGCTTGCTCCTGCTGGGAAAATATGAAAAATGGTGAAAAAACAAAACCTTGTCAAGGACAAAGCACGCGACATGGCCAGAAAACAGCTGAGCCGATGTTTGTTGTTGTTCGTGATTCGCGCGCTCTCTCCCACCATCTCTCTGTCTTTGTCTTTATTTTTTACTCTCTCTCTCAGTCTGTCTCTCTCTTTGTACTAAAATTAAATGTTAGGAAGTGCGCATGCTGTTAATCCAACAGTCGTTGACATCGCTAACAGCTGTTAACCGCGGCAAGCCCACAGAATTGATTATTGGCTTTCATCACCAAACAAATACAGTGCCTCAACCCACGAGGAGACCTATAATAATCAATTTTGATATGGTATTGAAAAAGGGAAGTCTCTCCTCCTCACTTGAAGTTAAAGGACCTCGATGTCTAGTTTAAAGACTTCATAAATTATTACTTCGATCAACTTGAAACCTAATGAATAACTATTTAAAGCGCGTGTCAGTGAGGGTACGAGCGAGTTAGATAAATTATTTATATATTTTATTTTGCTATAACTTTTAGGATACGTTTTTTGCTGATGCCAATTTACAAAATTTTAGACAGAATCAATTTATTTGACTAATCTATATTTTATTAAAAGCATTTGTTATCTGCCTTTTCTCTACAATTTATTGAAAACATTTGTTATCTGCTTTTGTTAGCTATTTAAAAATATTTATACAAATGCTTTATACATATATATTAATATAAGAAACCTTTTTTGTAAATTTTTAACTCCATAGAAAAGCTTTTAGAATTTAAATTATGCGTTTTTTGAATTTGTATATAAACATTTCAAAGTTGATCTCCTGATCCAATTGTCAACTGCAAGGATTTACAAACTTCAGCTTTACAAAATCTGTTTCCCTTCTGGCTTAAATTAAAATAAGTTTAATTGTCTTTTAAATATCACTCTTATGGTTATAATTTCCATTCCCTTGCTGTTTTATTGAAGCAAACAGAGTGGAATTTTAGAGAGAGCCTGGCATAAAATGAAATTCGTAGCAGAAACATATTTTCTCTACTCACAATGTCAACAAACTTTTTATTAGCTTTGACATTTTGGCCAAGTTTAATGGCCGCCCGTGCCAGCCTCCTTACCGCCCACCTCCACACGGCTAGGGCTAATTTTTCCATGTCTAGTATATATGTAGTAAGTTCCTCCTCCTGGTGGGTTTTATGAGTGCGTCGACAACTTTTGGGTCTGGCATTTTGAGCGGAGGAAAAACCTCAAGCAAATCAAGTCGACTCAAAAGGCGCCGCCATATTGGCCGGGCCATATAATTTGGGCCAACTACTACTACTGTTGGGCATAAAAATGCAACATTTATGGGGTGGAAAAGTTCCTTCCAAGTGCTTCATTAAAATTAAAAGAAAGGACGTGTGGGAGGCATTTATAGAAAAGGATCCATGTCACCGCAAATAATAAAAAATGCAAAACACAAACAATCGGCGACCCCTGACCCGTGGTCGTAACTCAATATTCATCCGAATCTAGTAACTGCTCCTTTTTAGGGAAAAGCCTCTTGGGTTGAATTAACTTTATTTCTTTTCACGCTTCAAAGAGAAATATAGGATCTACAAAAAAAAAAAAATGCAGATAAAAAGGTAACTAACTAGCTCTCGTTTAAATGTATTAATATTTAAAATTTGTCCCAATTTAAGGATTTGTATGGTTGCAGAAAAATCATACCATCAACATTTAAAATATTTTAATAAATAATTTTATCTTCTGAAAGTTTTATTAAAAATTTGACAAAATGGAAAATTTAAACAATATTATTGTGAAAAGCTATATTTTAAGAATTCATTAAGCGACTATATATCCCTTCAATTACCTGAATTACCTGTTAAAAATTGGTTTCATTGAAATTGCCAAACTAACACTTGGTGTACACCTTTATCAGCAGTTATAAATCTCAGTTTTTCCTTAAATGCCACAAGGTAATGCGATGTCAGTGGAATAGCCACCACAGAGGCGACACTCGAGCAAAAGTCCTTCCACTTTCGCATGTTTTCAGTGGTCCCCTGCCAAACCTCTCCGGCTGACTGATGATGGCTGACCAGAAAATGGCTAAAATACTTCAAGCTGAAGTCCTGCAGCCGTGAGAGCAACAGCAGGAACAATGGACAGGACGAAAACCAAAAGCAATAAAGAGGGAAACAAATGAAACGGCGGCAACGCAGGCAGCGAAAATGTGTCCTGGAAATGACGGCGACTTTGTCTTCGTCGTGGGTGGTCAACGCAGACACACAGACTCTGGCGCACAAAAAACACGCTTAGACGCACACACATTCAGATCCTGCGAGCGCATGAAACAATATAAGTAATAACAATGGGAGACAACAAAGTGTGCAGCAGGAAAAACGGGCCATAAGGACGTACACAAGAAAAAAGTCATCTCAGTTAATTCCTTCTTTATTTTTTCTACAAATAATTACTATAAATTTCATAACGATTTTAGAAACACGGTTTTATGATCAAAACTGAATTTTTCTTGATTTGCTTAAATTTGTTTAAAAAGATTTTTAGTTTTCTTTGAATTCCTAGGTAAGTATATAAATTTAAAATAATATTGAGGCGCACATACAGCTTAAAAATGTTTAAAAACTTATATATAAACTTTTAAATTGGCATCTAAATAGGTACCTAACTAATTAAAATAAATTGGCACTTGTTTTTTCTCTGTGATTGTCTTAAGAGAAAGAGAGGTGTAATAACTAGAAACAGGACGAAAAAGCAAATGGAGAGGAAGGAAAAAGAGAAGACAAAAATATATTTCAGAGCAACGACAATTTGAAGCATAAATAAAACCAACAGACATCTGCTTGTCTAATCTAAAACAAGAAATGTTCAAGAGAGAGGAATATCAAAATTGTGGGTAATGAATTTATGAAGGATATATAAATTTTAATAACAAAATCCAAATTTTGGTTTGTATTTGTTTTACCTAGCCCATCTTTCTTACTTTTGGTTCTACTTTCCTTGCATTAAAAATTGCAATTTAAAATTAATAGGGTAATCTAATTTCTATAAATTCAATTCCCAAAAAATTATCATTTAAAAATATGAAAAAGTATTTATTGAAAGAACTCAAATATTTCCGGTCTTCTTGAGAAGTATTATAGTATGTTAAGGAGTCATTTCCGACCCCATAAATTATTTATATTTTTGATCGGCATCCACAGGCAAGTCTTTCTAGCATAGTTCGGAGAAAAAAATAATAATTTTTGCCTTAGTTAATTTTGATTTAAAGTCATGAAGGTATACAAATTTTGGCTTCCTCAAAGCTCGTTTCCTTACTTGTTCTTTATAATTCTAGACATAATACAATCCCAATGAAATATTTATCGTGGCTGATCCAAAGTCAATTCGTTACTTTGACAGATGATAATCGCTGACTCCGTCTGCTCCCATATACCGCTCAAATTTGTCCCTGGCCGGGGACCCTTGGGCTCCTCAACAAATCAATCAAACTCTTTTGGGATGCGATTTCCCCGGCAACAATAAGATATTCAATCCGGGCCCTCGACACAGTACTGGATGATATTGCCCATTTCGGGTCACAAAGGTGCCGAGGAAAGCGAGAAGGGCGACAGGACAGGCGGAAAGGAGACGAGCGAAGGAAAGTGGAAGTGGCAGGCGGCTGACAGGGGAAAAGCGCAGAAAGAAGTGAGAATAACGACCGACTGTGTGTGGGCGTCTGCACAAAGGAAAGAGCAATAAAAGGAGGCACACTGAGAACGGAGAGCTGGCTACGGAGGAGAACCGAGGAAGGGCAGAAAAGAAATTAACAAAGTTGGCGCACAAAACAAAACGCAAACGCAAAATGCCAAGTGTGCGGTTATTAAATTTTGCAAGCAATTGACTTGACCAGCGGAAAACGGGGGTGGGCGCGGTCCGATAATCGATAAATGTTGTGGAAAATGTAGCGCTGGGAAATTGCTACACATGTTGCAGCTGATGGGGCGAAATTAACTGAAATTGAAACCGAAACTGGAAGTGAAAGCGAATCTTAAAATGGAGCAGACGTTGCGATTCAGCTTTCAATGTCAGTCGATTGGATGGGCGAGGTCAGGCCCAGAAACAGATGGATATATTCAGACAATAAGTTTTCCATGGCTGTTAGATTGCCAACTGCCATTTTCGGTATCAATAGGCACGTTTTTATTATCCACTCGTAGGCTTAAGGATTGTCAATTGTTTTTGGATTCATTTATCATTCTAGAAACCCATAATAATGTTTAATTTTTTCAGTTGGAGGGTATTTTTGAATACAATTTTAAGAAGAATAATTTATTTTTTAATCTCAAAGAAATATATGTTCCAAAAGTTTACTCTGTTGTAAATAATTTATTATGGCTAATCAAAAATATAAATAATTTTTAATCTTTTCTTGACACTTACATTGCTTTGACTGGTTGTCGTCGGTTGTTTTGCAGGTTTTTAGAGTTGTTTTTCGGGCCTTCCGGGACAGATTTCGGTCACCTCTGCGTATGCGTAATATTTTGTAGGTAGTAACTTTCTCGTAATTGACACCGAAACAGCTTTTAGGTTTTAACCCAATTGACTAAGCACACAAAAGATAATTCGAAATCGGGGAGTTGCGTTGCTAGAATATTTTTTTTTCTTTTTTTTAGCTGCTGTTGCTGTTAGCCACACACACACATGAGTCCACTCTCACGCACACGCACACATACGCCGAGATTTATGTAACACACAGCTGAGGGAACGAAAAAACCTTACAAATTGGCCAAAAATACAAAGTTATTGATGTTTTTTTGTGACAGTTTTCTATGCTCTTACGGCAGCCATTTTGTGTTTTTATTTTTTCGAGGGGAACGCGAGGTCTTCGGGCCCCTGTTTGTTTAGTTTGTTTTAGATCTCTTGGATTCTCTGTTTTGCTTTGTGTTTGTTGGCTGATTCAATCGGTTCCACTTTTTGTTTGCCCAAACTTGCACGCTCAACTGTCCACGATGTACTGTGCTAACGGTATTTACGTCGCTCCAGCCAACAGAGAGCGAACATCATGGCCAACAGAGAGCGTGAGAGAGAGCAGAAGATAGGGACAGAGAGATAGAAACTAACACCAACTGGCTCTATCCCGCTCTTTGTGTTACTGTATCGGTCTTTTAGCACGGCTTTCTTAACAGCACTATGATTAATAAACCTTATTAATAATAATTCTAAAATTATTTATTATAATATTTATACAAATATCAATTCGGTTACTTGGTTTAATTTTAATACATTGCATATTCTAAGCTATAAATAATACGATTCATGTTCGTTTTTTGATATTATTTTAAATTAAATAATTTGAAATATTCCTATTATTTATGTTTTCTTTTTATTATACCTTTTGGCGTTAACAACAAATATATCAAATAATTTGCATATTTAATTGTGTTCGTTATTTATTATTTTATTTATAGTTTTGTTTACGTTTTCCAGATTTCTCCCATTTCCGTATCCGCCGTTTACAGCTCGAGTGCAAAAGTGTTGCCTACCGTTAGGCTGCTTGCTGTGACTAACAGCAGGCTGTAAACTTCAAAAATTTACAAACGATTGTTGTTGTTGATAAACTTTCACTATCACGATTCTATATGTATGCAGCATAAATTGAAGGCTCTCTCTCCCTCTCTCTCTGTGTCTCTCCATCTCCCTCTGTGAACTTGCCAATTGCGCAGGCTCAGAGAGCAGGACCTTTGTTTTTGTTTGCGGGCGATGGCAGGCCTTTTTGGCCACTTGGGGGCTTGTTTTCGGTTTTCAATGTTAAGTGCGTAGGAGACGCCACGAGTGAGAGTGGCGGAAAGGGAGGACGAGGCACCGGGAAAGGGTGAGAGCGAGGGAGCCTCGGAGCAACGGGGCGAATGCGCAACGACGGCGATAACGACAGCAGACAGAGGGAAGCAGCGGCAAGAGGAGTCCCAAAAGGCGTGTGTGTGCTAAGCGTTGTCAACCTGGCTATTTTCACGTTGACAAAACTCACAAATTGCCATTAATAGGGAACTCTTTATTAAAATTAATTTTTATTCTAATTTACTAATTTACTTTTCAAAACTAATAAAATTTTCCAGCTTGGTGATAAGATTCTTAAACTTCTAAGAACTCATTTTTTAAATCGATATTCAATATTAGACGATAATTTGTTGAGGAAAAGGTCAGTTGCCTGTTTAATAGCCTTGCAATTTTAATACTGGCCATGAAGCTTTTGAAAGGACGTTTTGACAGTTGCAAACAGCTGTTTGTAGCTGCCGTCTCACTCTCATCCCCACTATCTCTCCCAGCCTTCGGATTAGGTTTCAATTTCGCCTTCATTAAAGTGCGTGGGCAGCGCAGTAGCAGCTCAGCAGCAGCGGATGACTGCCAAGCGACAGGCAGACTGCTACAACACCCGAACGCAAAGGCAAAGCGCATTGAGCATGTGTGCGTTATGTAACCGTTTTGTTGCTGTTTATGATTGAGCTTCACGCTCCTCATTTTTCGCATTGTTGTGTTTACCCATTAATTTGTGTGGCTGCCGATGGTTAGGCTGCTGTTGTTGTTGGTGGTGGTGCCTTCGGCTTTAGCTATGGCTTGTTACTTTGACGCGTGGCAATATTGCGGCCACCTTAATTGAAAACAGTTGTTGGTTGTTGCTTTTCAACGCAGTCCCAGTACCAGGAATTGGCTCGTTTTCCCGCAAGTCTTTTCTGGAAAGCTGGATTAGGTTTTAAGGTTTTTGCATTTGATGTGCAGGAAAGTGCAGCTTATAGATTTCCAGAAAATTAAAGTAACATTATAAGCTAGAGAAACAACTAGTCTTAAAATTGTTTAAATTATCTTTAGGATAATTTTATTTTTCAATGTTACATTTAAAGGCTCTCCACTCAATTAAATTTTAATAATTAAAAAAAAAATAGACTGAAATTAAGATGGCTTCCGCCAGGAAATGTTTGCAGGTTTAACTCATTGGTCAGTGTACGCCTGTAAGTATGCAGCGAATTGCTTTCGCCGCTTTGCCTTTGCCAGCCACTCGTGCGTATACACAACGCACTTTTCACGGAGGAGGAGTGAAAGGCGCCCGCCCACTCACGTCGAGCCATTACACACACCAGCGAGCAAACAAACAAACATTGAAACATTCAAACATTTTGTGTCAATCTGTCAGTCACTCAGGCAGCGAGTCCTTCACTCAGTGTTTGAACGCTTTTGAAGGTTGCCCCGCCGCCGATAAACAAGAATCGATAAAGGCTAACGGGGCGCGAGAGGTTTATTCTATATATGTATGTTCATTGTAATATGTGTATGTCAAATTTTCCACTGAAATATATTTAATTATTTTGTAAAAGTTTTCTCGTAAATTTTATAAACAAAAAACTGTTTTTCTTAATTAGAGAAGTTATGTATTATTCTGGTTTAAAGTACTCTGTTTTAGGTGATACAATTCCAACCAAAAAAATAAGTAGAGTATTAGGTATTACAAGGATATTATCCCCGAAATAAAGAACACATTTTTAACAGTGCAGCCCCCCTTCAGCGGTCTTCCTCCAGCCGATGAGTTCTGCTTATCAACGGTCACATAGGAAATACAATACAAAAAGGATACAATGAAGATGAGGATGTGCCGCGACTGAACAAAGGAAAAGCGGGCGGAGAAGCGTTACGAACGCAAGCACATACATATCTGTTACGCAGAGAGCGTGTGCGGCGTTAACGCGATAAACGTAAATCAATAAACGCACAGAACGGAAATTATCAACACCTGTAAAAGATAATTGACGCCAAATTAAATTATATGTTGCCACAGCATGTGGCAATAATGTCGATTTAATTATAATTATTATTCATAGTCGTTTATAGACTTTAAGACACAGGATTACGATTGAAATTAAAACTTAATGTTGTTAGCCAGAATTTTAATAGACAATAAAACATTGTTAAGTCATACTGCCATTTGATGACAACCTTCTGAGGAAAAGGAATTCACTAGTTCCCAATAAAGATGGAAAACTTTAAAGAAAGTTAAACATATTTGCCTTTTTGGGCAATGCCTATTTAGTTCCTTTATGATTAAATGTTTACGAAATAAATTTACTTTTCAAAAAAACTCTTGCATTAAGGCTTTAGTTGTATGTTCTTGTCCACATTCGGAACAAGATCCTCAGATTCCCAACAACTGCAGTATAGCTTAGCAGAAGATGAGCCCGCGTATCCTTGTTACTGTTCTTATTTGCGCAAAAATGGTTACAAGGACAACCCGATTATGAGAATATCTATAAACGACTGTGTGGGTTGGGTTGGGTCTGCTAACATTTGACCTTACTGGGCTCACAATCAGCTCGGGTTACGGGGAGTGGCGGTGGAGATGAGGATGTGCCAGGAGGATGGGCAGACAAAGCGTTGACAATGCCCTAAACAAAAGAAACACAAAACAGACGAGCAGATAATGGACGTGACGATAGTGGGAAGGAAGTGCGGGGAACCGCGAGCAATGGCAAAATGTATTTACATAGCTTATATGGTCGGGATAAGCTCCATTGTTTTATGCATGCAAACAAAAACAATCAGAGGGTTTGCGGACAGGCATCCAAAGAACGCCGAGCGTCGCTATACAGTTGCATCTGCCGGGGCTCCACACTAAAGCGTTTTAGTTTAGCTTTCCCTGGTGGATTTTCAAACGGGAAAAGGCCTTATATTACAGAATCCTTACTTTAAAATGAGTGAAAATATTAAAAGCATAAGCTTGTTTCAAAAATTTTTACTTAGATATAGTAAATGATTGCTATTTGATGCGTAGATCAAATTTGTTGTTATAAACTATTCATTTCAAGCCACAATTAAAGGCTAGTAAAATTTACGCTTGATTGGAATTTATCTCGTTGTCAAGCTAATTGAAGATAATTTTAACATCCCCCTAAAAAGATCCAAAACTATTTTAGTTCCCTGTTCTTTTTTAAATAATTTTAATTTGTTGGTTTGCTTTGTTTTCCGTTGGACTAATACAAAATGAACTGCTTCTTTATCGCTTCACATAAAATTCAACTAAATTATAAGTTACAGAACTAACATTAGGATGCGGCGCCAGATGGTGCAGTCGAGGAGCCTGTGCGCCACTACAGCTCCGTGTGGGCGTAATCGTCGTGTGTGGAGCTCTTCTCTTTGGGCACGATGAACAGACCTTCCGCCGTGGTCCAACGCGTTCCGTGCTGCGGCTTATGCACGCCCACAATTTCCATTTGGCCGGAGATAGGTCTGCCGTAGGAGCGACCAGACATGGCCAAGTACAGGCCCGTGTCGATGTGGCGCAGTCGGACATGGGCGTCCCGCATCCAGCTGTCGTTGGAGCACACCACCTCCCAATGGTCACCAGTGTCGCCGTGGCCATCAGTGCCATAGGCAGACACCTCCTGTTCGCCGGAGAGCGGCGATGAGAAGTGATGTGAGTGCAGGTTCTTCTTGGTGGTCAGGTGCTCCAGTCGCACAGTGGAGCCGCAGGCAATGGGCTCTCCTCGCTCGCACTGCTCACCAGTCTGAGCCTTGACCACCCAGTGGCTGTTCACATCCTCTTTCTGCTCCACGCCCGTCACCGATTGCTGACCGGATCCAGAGCCGTACTTGACGTCATGGGAGTGCAGGCGAAAGGCGTAGTCCGAGTTCAGGAGCTTCAGTATGGAGCCGCAGGTGACCACGTTGGTTTGCGTAGCTGATGCCGGGGTTTGGAAGATGGTAAATCGCGATTAACACCAATATTGAACAATTCCGGAGGGGAGGCGGGAACAGCGGCGTGGCCAATCACAGAAGACCACATAGCCGCGTCCCTCGCTGGGCTTCAACTTACCGGCTCCGCTGAATATGCTGCCGACAAGTGCAAGCCCGGCCAGGAGTAGCGAGTGCTGCATGGCGTCCTGTGTGCTTCAACTGTCAGTCTATTCAGAGCTTGAGTTGGCCAATAAGTGCCGGCTATCGGAGATTAATTCAAGGTATTGAACACGCAAACAAATGGATTTTGTGACAGCTCAGTAGACGGGTACCAGTGAGACCGAAGGCTGGGAAATTCGCGAAACAGTTTCACCGAGCAAATACCAAACATACATTTTATTTATTTTATTTTTTAATTAAAAACAATTTTAATAACAGGATATTACAATTTCCAGATTTGAATACATTATTATTTTAACAAATTAAGTACACAAAATAAAAATTCGCTTTGGTGTGCCATTAAAAAATACCGCAAATAGTGAAGTTCCAATCCATGCATTTCGGTATTTTCTCTGCAATTATCAAATGCGGTCATACTGCGAATTCGCAAGCAATTTTCTCCAAATAAAAGAGAAGAAAAGTGAGGAAAATTGAAATCAAAGAAAAATTAATGGCACACAAGCGTCTGTTCATCTACGCTGTGCTACTGGCGATATGTTATTTGGTTGGCGTGACATGGGTGAGTCCCCAATTAAGCCAGATCACATGACTTGTCCCGCACTCTCCAATCTGTGTTTTTTTTTCATTCCCGAAAATCAACAAAGGCTGAGACCGCAGCGCAGACATTGCCAGTGGGCAGCAACAATGCCAGCCAGTTGAGCGCTCCACCCGCTGCAGCCAAGCCAGCTCCGGCTCCCGTGGCGACTGCTCCCAAGCAAACAGGTGCGAGTCCTGGTCCTACAGTGGCACCTCCACCCAAGGTCAACGCCAATCCGCCGCCCGCAGTCCCCAGCCACAGTTCTTCCAATACAAGCAGCACGGCGACGCCATCGACGGAGTGGTAAATACGCTAACATTAAATCCAATTATATTTATACCCCTGCATATATTATATTATACATTATTATTTTTAAACAAAGTTGGTAATCCGAGTTAAACTTAATTATCATTAACAAACTTGGAAGTAAAATGTGGTCCCCCCAAGTTCCAGCATCCATCTTGATATATCACCCTCTTGCCATTTCAGTGTCTGTGCCGGAGCCCTGCTGCCGCGCTTGGATGCTAATGGCAAGGAGCTGCCGATCTGCGCCGAGTGCAAGTGCTCCCATGTGGCGCGAAATACAACACTGATCAAGGTTCGGCTTAAATGTCCTGCTGCCGAAGATTTAGCTTGGGCCTAATACAAACCTCTGCCCTTTTCCAGGTCGTGGTCATCATTGTGATTTGGATCATCTCCATTTTAGTGATATACATGCTCTTCCTGATGTGCCTGGACCCGTTGCTGAACAAGCGAGTGAAGGCGAACTACCAGGAGCACACCAACGAAGATGTACATAGCAAGCATTCTAGATACTCGGGCATTCAGTATAGCCTCCTAGTTACGGCCCAAGGCGACGAAGAAGATGAAGATGACGATGTTGACGCCGATGCGGCGCAACTAGTTGGCAATAAAGAAGCTCCGCACTTTTGAATAGACCCAATTGCCACAACACCCCCTTTGTTTCATTTTCCGTTGCGATTTCGTTTGCGTTTTAACCCACACCACACTCACATAGAGCCACCAGCAAGCTACTAACCAAAGATCCCCCGTTTTGATCCGCACTTTACCTGGCCAAACCGACTAATCCCAAAATTTCTCCACCCATTTTCCAACCAGGACGAGCCGACGCCACCCATGCCCGCCGCCAACAACCAGGAGCTGAGTGCCAGAGCCAATGTCCTCAATCGCGTGGGTCACCAGCAGGACAAGTGGAAGCGGCAGGTGCGCGAGCAGAGACGCCACATCTACGATCGGCACACCATGCTGAACTGAGCTGGGGATCGAATATCAGTAGAAGGATAGAGGGAGAAGCATGGGCGACTTAAGACACGTATTCCAAGCAGCAATCCACAAAGGAACTCATATTTTGGATCAAAATTAATGTACATTTAGCCACAATTACTATTATTTTAAATAAATTATGTAACCAAAGTAAGTTGTTTAAATTTCTTTGAGTAAAGCGGCTTGTTTTGATATAAATTACACTTTGTATCCCAATAAAAATGTATCTTTTCAAAGTCCAGATACCCACAAAGTGATACGAGTAAAGTATTTTGTATTTAGCCACAATTATTTTTAATAAATCGTGCAACTAAATTATCCTTTAAGATTTAATTTTAATCCATACAAAAACCGAGGAGAGCCAGACCTTAACTACGTTCATTCAGCTTCAGATCTGCTAGTATCCCTTGATGGTGGCAGCAAACGTCCAGTTCTCGTTGACCTGGTAGGGTCCCTCCACTCCACAGCCATTGGGTGTGCACACGCCCACAGTGTAAGTAGAGCTGTTACGTGTGTCACGGTAATACAGGACCTCCATGCACTTGCGGATCTGTAAAATAGTGCAAAATTAATTACAATTATCAAAGAAACTATGAAAGCCAGAATCTACGTACCAATTGAGAGGCCTCCTCTGCTGTGAACTCCCTGTCCTTTGGCTTGTTCTCGCGCACTAGAGGGACGGCCAGATGGCGAGCGAAGCCAGTAGCCACCACAAAGTCCTCGTAGGCACGTCCACGGAGGTCAACGTTGGCCAGATATGGAGTGCCGTTCTGTTCAACGCCACCGACCACCACATCGATGTACAAGGGATTCATGCGGGACCGTCGGTTGTAGAGCACACGGGTCATCCAGCTGGCTAGGGACTTGGGCTTCATCTCGATATTGTCGTCGTAGCACTGATCCTCGATCATCTTTTGGTCGATGTTGCGCATGATGGACTGGATATCGGCAAAGTCACCGCTGCCGCCCAACAGAATGTTCTTATTAATCTTGAACACACGGTCGATGTTTTGGTAGCGGGCCAGAGATCCGTAGGACACCAAAGTATCCGCGGCCAGCATAACGCCGCCGTCGTAGCGAATTCCCAGCACGGAGGAGCCCGTGGTGATGGCAGCTCTGTTGAAGATTAAGAGTATTATAAAAGGAAAAGCAAAAGGTAATAAGCCTTTATTCGTACGTGCTGCGCTTGGTTCCATAGGGTCCGGCGGTGGTCAGCTCACGGGGCAGTTGCTGGACCGTTTGTCCGCCGGTGAAGTTGTAGAACTCTCCGGGCGTAGGTCCATTTTGCCACAAGGGCTGCGCCATTCCATTGTAGTTGTTCAACATTATAATTTGTTAGTTTTAAATGTTTTTGGAAAAAATCAAATTGTTTGCCGGAGAATGACGGGCACAATTAATCGAAGTCAGTCAAGTGTGACCAGCTTGTCTTTTGGCCTCACATACAGGGATCCGTGAATATACCAACTTTAAAAATACCGATTTTACACTATTTTATAAATGTGGGGGATCTGGCAACTCTTTTTTTTATTGTGACAGACGACAGCTGATTCATGTGTTTATTTCCAATTGTGAAATTAACGGGACTGCAATTGTATCTTTTTAAAATGCTGGAAGCTCGTTTGGGTGAAACTTTGCTGCTGAAGAAGATTGTGGAGGCGCTGAAGGAAATTATAAGCCAAGGCACCCTGGACTGCAGCGATACTGGCTTTCAGGTGAAATGGAAACACAAATTGTTAGATTACTGAAGAATTTATTGTTTAATTCGGAAATAGGATATGTATGAAAATAATTATTAGCTAAAAATTACGTACATATATGGATGTACATATTCTTAATTTTACTTTAGTTTTAAGTGTTTTCGTCTGTACAGTATATTTTTTCATTAGAATATCAATGTTGATTTGGTTGTAATACTTGTAATATAATGATAAAAATAGCCTTAAACAATTTTTAAAAATTTCAAAATGTTTCATTATTTTATAAACATTACAATACATCATTATTTCCAGTTATATTTGCTTATTTATTTGTTTGCCTATTGCTCTTGCACTATTCTTTCTGATGCTTTTATATACTTACAGGGTATTAAATTTTAAAACGTTATACACAGCAATTCAACACTTCTTTAAAGTTAATAATTTAATAAAAAATATTTCCAATCAATGTCTTAACATTGTATCTTCGCGTATAGCTACAATCCATGGACAACTCACATGTGTCGCTCGTGGCGTTGTGCTTGCAAAGGGATTGCTTTGAGAAGTTTCGTTGCGATCGCAACGTCTCCCTGGGACTGGATCTCAAATCCTTGGCCAAGGTGCTCAAGTGCGCCAATAGTGACGATACCGTCACAATCAGTGCCACCGACAATCCCAGCAAGGTGCTCCTCAATTTCAACTCGAAAGAAAGCGAGCGAAGTGCCGAATATGAGTTGAAATTACTCAATTTGGATGAAGATCACTTGGGAATTCCTGACACCGACTACACCTGCACCATCCAGATGCCTTCAACCGAGTTTGCCCACATCTGCCGGGACATGGCTATGTTCAGCGAGTCCGTGACGATAGCGTGCTCCAAGCAGGGCGTCAAATTCTCTGCAAGCGGTGACTTGGGCTCGGCCAACATAAAACTAAGTGAGGGCGGTAAAATGAATGTGAGCATCCAGGTGGAGGATCAACTTGTCCAGACCTTTGCCGGCCGCTACCTCAACACCTTCACAAAGGCCACGCCACTAGCGGAGCGCGTTAAGATTTGTCTGGCCGCCGAAGTGCCGCTGCTGGTGGAGTACCCCATCGAGGATTTCGGATATATTCGCTACTACCTTGCGCCCAAGGTGGACGATGTCGACGTGTAATTTATCTTTTTTTTTTAGTATTTATACAGGGACCGTCAATACGCATTATTTGTTATCTATTTTTTACCAGACACTTTATTTAAATCCATTCAAAGTAAAAATATTCAATTGAAAACATATAGACACTCTTTATTGCCGGTATACCAGTACACATTATATATAATATAGGTATGTATGTATATTTTGATGCGAATAATGCACGCCTTCCGAGGGGAATGTTCCGGTTTGCCTTGCGCATCTTGCAGATGCCATAATACAGTCGATAATATCAGTTGCTTGATTGAGCCAAGCTAAAAACAATGACGGGGAGACCCGACCTTTAACACGATACGAATAAGGATACCCTACGCAAGACTACGAGCTATTTGTCACGGCCAATGGTTGATGCTTCTTAATTCTAAGGGTTTAAAGCTTCTAATCCTTGCAGCAGCAGTACACATTGTCGCTGGAGCTGGCTGGGGTTGAGGGCGTGGTGCCGCTCTTGAGCGGCTTGCTGTAGGAATGAGGTCCTCGCATGAATACCTCGATCAGTTGACAGTGCGACCTGAAAGAATTCGGGTTTTTAATGGAATATTTTCAACGGTTTAATTTAACCCACCTCATTGTTATGTCCAAGTCAGTGACTACCTCGCCGTCACAGTTCCAGCTAGAAAACTCCGTGGAAGGGGATGAGGCACCCATCTCTCCAGGCGGAGAAATGGGCTGACAAGAGCCTGCCAGGCTGTACTCCTCATCGCCTGCCGCGGCCAATGTCCTGAACTGGAACTTCCTGGTGCGATACACCTCAACGAACGGCAGATTGCGCTGTGAAAACGAATCATTTTTAATACATGTGTAGTATAAATATTTAGTTTATTATCTGCTTTAATCCTTTCTTAGTTTTTTGATAATGAAGAATTTCATATAATGTTCATAATATTTATACATAAATACCTCAGTGAAAAACTTACTATATCACCGCTTCTGCCAGCCGTGTTGAGCAGGAATCGCACATTGTTGAGCAGCGAGGTCTTCTTGACCAGAATCAGGTCCAGGCATCCATCACCCAAGTGACTATATCGGGAGATGCCATTGGGACTCCTGGCGCAAGCACAGGTAATATTTGCTCCGCAGATCATAAAGAAGTTGCCTCGCACCACTTTCCATTGCTCGTTGGCGAGGTTCCTCATCGATGAGATGGAACCCGTGGGTAGCTGAAGGTTTCCAGGACGAGGACGAGGTCTCAGTAAGGCAGACTCGTTAGCAGTTAAATGGGAATCCTCTGGTTCCGGCTGCTCCTGCAGACTCTGCTGTGATTTCCTGGACTCCTCTTGGAAAAGCAAAGAGGACTGCTGCTCCTGGATGCTGCTTGCGAAGCTGCAGCGCTGGCAATTGGCATAGCAGACGGAGGGCAGTGACTCGCCCAGAGAACACACGCTGTCCGGGCTCTGTGGCACCTCCTCCATTGGCGTAGTCAGCAGGAGATCCGGTTCTTCTAGCAGCCTCAACTCCGCCTCGTAGCCCCGATTGCTGAGGAAGGCCTTGACTCCGCTGTATTCGTACCTTCTCGGTCCCATCCAGCGATAGTTCTCACTCTGGGCAGCCACATCCCCTAGGTACCCGTAGCTCAGGACACTGGCACAAAACCGTAGCAGGGATTGGCCATTGCTCACGCTGCACACATCCAGGCCGCGATGTTGGCCCAGAATCACATGGATTGCCGCTGTCCTTACATCCGCCGTGCCATGCATGCTGTAAGCTATGGTATCCGTGCTGCCGGCGGGAATCACACCCACAGGAAGGGCGGGTCTTGGAATGTAAGGTGGCCGCTGCTCGTCCAGTTCCAGCTCCCTCATTCGCCGGAACAGCAGCCCGTTGATCACCTCCGCCACGGTGCCATCGCCTCCGACACAGCAAACCGCATCATACACTCCCAGATCGTGGCTAAGCAATATATCCCTTACTTGGTTCGCCCTTTGGGTGGTGATGCAGGTGGCATCCACACCAGCGAGCTGGAAAATAGGTCTCACATGCCGCTCGTAGGTCTGAGCGCCTGCCTTGCGACCGCCATAGGGATTAATGAAGACCAGAAGACGGCGCACTCGCATCCTTGTAGGCGAAGGGCTGTACAATCGGATCTGCAGCTCCTGATCCCACTGCCTCACTATATACGGATCCGAGTTAAAGAAGGTCAGCCGCCTCAGCTCCCAACGATTGCAGTCCGTTTGGGATTTACTCAACCTCAAGGCATAGTTAATGGTCAGGTACTGACTGGTGGGCTTCGCCGGCACACCCTCGCCGCTGCTGCTGGAGCTGCGATTCGAACTTGGAGGTGGCGGAGGTTTAAGGGAAGCCACCTTGGTGTCCCCACTCCTCACACTGATCACATCGTCGAGGTGGAGGACATGGCTCTGAGGGCCATACAAGCAGGCGCCTCCTGGCTGAGAGGGTAAGTCTGCCGGAAGTGGAGCCTTGGTCTCACTGGTCGGATGCGGCTGCTTAATCTTCTGCAGGCGCTCCCACACCAACTGCTGGCCATGAAGCAGGACCCGGTAGCTCTTTTTCTTCAACTGGAAATTATTCAGCAGGACATCGTGGGCGGAGGCGGAGCAAGGGTTGAATTTGGAGTCCCCCGTGGAGCTGATGGGGGCGATGAAGTCGGAGGCCGAGGTGGACGACCCTCCTGCTGGCTGCTTGGTCTGCGTCATCTCGACTGGCCGTCGTCTCCGTCTCCGGCAACGTCGTCGGCTTTGTCGGCACTGCGAAAAGAAAACAGGTTTTCATTAGATATACAGTGGAACGTGAATAAGTTAAACTTCGTGATGGTCTCAATAAGTTAAAAGTTTTTAAGTGTAAAGGATTAATTTTACATTCCAGATAATTAAATGAATTCATAAAATATTCAGTACTAATCAGGGAGGAATTCAAATGACAATGTTTATTACAGGTAATTGAATTAGTTTTTGATACTTATTTATACTTTTTGGTTTCTTTTAATTTTGAATATTTTGAAAATATTATGGCTATGAAATTTAACGCCATGACTATAGTATTAAAACGCATTAATATAGCTAATAATTAGGTCATTGTGTGAGTGTTTCTAAAATCAAACTGGGAAGAAGGATTTAAAGGATTTTATTAGAGCTATTGTCAAAGTCGTCTTTAGGGAAGCTTGACTATCTTTGTAATCACAAAACAAGAGGGCAAGAGTGGGAGAAGATTCAGAGCTGGGGAATGGTAGTTACTCCTCGAAATAAATCTGAGTTACGACGCTCCATTCTCTTTCCGTCTGATGTTCCACCTTTGTGACTTGGCATCTTGCGTCATCTTTTCGACGCTTAATTGTTGTAATGAGAGGTGTCGATAGGGCAAAAGGGAGGGTAATGGGAAAAAGGCGACTCAATTAACTTTTTGGTGGCATTTTCAAAGCTCGGTTCTCCTAACCTGATTGTCGGTGTCATTAGCATAAACACGTTAATTTTTCAATGAAAACTCTGATAGCCGAAAGAAATATACTATTTGTGCCTAATGGTGGGTATACCTACAAGTTATGGTTCATTGATCATAAAGTCATTTGTAACGCCATAAACAAACGCAATAATGGGGGTTCAAGACCAATTTTACTTTATAGATACCATTTTTGTGATAATAAAAAAATAATTCGAGGCACCCCTAAAATCAAAGGTCAAAATAAGTATTTATAAAAATAACTAGCAGCACTCTAAGTAAGTAAAATTCTAGAAATCTAATTTTAAATAGGTTCACTAATTGTTGTTTGTAAATTGCCAATGATTCATAGGTACCCTTTAACAAAGTTATCGCAAAGTATTTTAATTCTTGGTAATTGTGACAAGCCGAAGCCCACCATGAACATGCACTGCATTATCAGTTGCCAGTTAATTATACATATCAATTTAATAAAAGAGTAATAAATAAACTCAAAATAAAGGTTTCAAGGCTTGGTAATTTCAAAAATAATTATATACTTATTTATAAAGGACAAGAAATAATAATAAAAGTTCTCAGTCGCCATGAAAATTCGCCTCAATATAATTATCGTAAATTCGTTTTTGTTTATTGAGTGACTAGCTCCAATATGTCCTCGACCCCTGATCAGTCAATAAATATTCACAGTACCTCTTGTTATAGAACTGATTGCCGCGTTGCTTCGAAGCTTATCGGTGGCAGCAATTGCACATTCTCGGAAGTTGCTCGACCAAGTTGTAGCTTATATACATTACGCGAATCGTGCTCATAGCTCACTGAACTGAACACTCGAAGAAAACTGCGCAAATGTGCAAAAAACTGGTTTAAATTGTAGGCCAAGCAATGGGAAGGGAAATCAACAAAATACAATGCAAGAGGACAGGCCGAAATGAGTTGAATGAACCATTGATTGCAGTATTCGAGGCTGGAGAGAAGGAAAATAGCTGTCAGGCATCCGCAATTTCACAGCCAATGAAACTAAAAAAAAGACTTCTTATGAAATATGTATGTACTTCAAAGAATTCACAAATGCAGCAGACAATTAAACTAAAAGTTAGTGTGAATCATAGTACACTTAACCAGAACCAAACAGGTTCTCCTCCATTCACTTCACGTTTAGACCGTACATTTTATGATTTCTTATTTACTAACAATAAACAAACGCTTTGAACATTTGGCGAGAGAGTGAGAAGATCTGGGATAAGCATTTCATAGACACATCTGCAGATCATATATGAATTTTAACGAGGTTTTCAGGAGTTCCACTTAGAGATAGACTTTCTTTAGAATTTTTATACAGACTCTTAGGATAATAAATAAAATTCACTTTTTATAGTTAGTAAATATTAATTAATAAGAGGATACTCAAGCTGAGGTATCGTCAAGTCTATTTTTTTAACCCCACCTGTCTATAAGTTCTCGAAACCATTCCGCTAACAATGAATCGTCATATTTCACGTTTGGGAAGTATAATAAGCCAACGTCTGTACCACACATGGCAGAAAAAATATGCAAATGAATAGAGAATAGAGAGATATTCCGTGTTTAGTTGGCCGAGTAGGAAAAACAGACTGAGCTGTTGCTAATTGGAGAGTCGCACACATGTGAATGCTTGAAGGCAGAACTCACGCTAACAAAGCCCGTTTCATGCGGCGTATGAGCAACGCAACACAACGCAAAGCTCAAGGTTAACGACGAGCGAAGGCACCCAAAAACCCGCAAAAAATCGGTTTTAGAATCGCCCCAGACACGGAGACAAAAGTGGACCGGAGAAGCTGTGCTCGAGTCGCGAGTCGCTCGGAAAACGAGTTCTCCCCGCTCGAGTGGCGTGCAGCCGGCGACCTTCGCCTTGAATCGCTCGAGTAATCTTGGCCGGACTGCAATAACCGGCTGCTGGTTATTAAAAGCCATTAAAACAACCTCGGACCTTGTCCACATTTGCATCTCAGCTGCAAGTTTTTGTACATATACAGCTTAAAGTCGCATTTCCTGACACTCGGTCTTGACATTGTCCAGAGGAGAGGCCTTTTGTGATGGGGTTTTTAACTTGCCATTCGGTTAATGGGAAGGCAAATATTAAATACACATTTTCATTTTATTTATAAGTACTAAAAGTACCTGGTAGTTATAATATATATGTTAGCCTTAGCTAAGCTTTAACATTTCGCAAACTGTTTTGACATTGACAATGCATAAAGCAATAAAATATTCCTTTTTAAAGCGCCTTTATAAATTGTTATTTTTAATTATTTTGCTTTCCCTTGACGGGCCACAAAAATTGCAGTTAAGTATTCATTTCTTTCAAGTTTTTTTTTTATATAATAAACAACAAAATAGATTGTATATTTTTTTCTTTAGAAGTTTTATTAGCATTATTAAAATTGTTGAATTTTTATTGTTTAATGTATAAATATAGTAGTATACTTAATAGGAATATTCACCCCACGTTTTTACTTGAACTAATTTCACGACACAATTAAAATAATGCCGAATTCCCATAGCTCATTATAATGTTTAAGACTCACCAAACAATGCTCGATGCCAAAAAATAATTAACTCTTAACCTTACATTCTCTTTGTAATGAATCGAACAATGTTTTTTTTTTTTTTATAAATAAACCACACAACAGCAGCCAACAAAAATACCCATTAAATAAATATTTATTCGTATCTCTCTCTCCGTCGAAACAAGATGAAAAAAATCAATCAAAATCAGAATGAAATGAACAGAAATGCCACTCATCGGAAAACAGAGATTGAAAGCAAAACAAACAGCCAAACAAGAGGCGTCCCCTCAGGAAATGTGTAAACATATACACGCAAAGTAAATTAAATAAAATATGAATAATATTACACGAAACGAAGCCTGTTCGAATTGAGGGTGATGTGGCAAAGGGAAGCGGAACCCGGCAATTTGCTATTAATGATAGGGGGTCGAAGCGGGCCTGCTTTGATAACACCCAACTAATAGGGTGCTAAATTCGAATAGGATATAAATGACTTGTTTTTTTATATAATCGTTTATTGTTATATTAATACAATAAGTACAACCTCGAGTGAGCACGCAACAGATCTGTTCGGATAATTAATTACAAAACGCTCTAAACGACAACAAAATATTTCAAAAGATAATATTCAGAAATAATGTAATTATTAGCACGGTGTGGAAATTCGTACCTATTTCATAAGGAACCATTCGAATTCGCACTTTTATCTGCACTGGCTTATCAGCAACTCAAACAATAACAATCGAGTGCTTTAGTACCCTATGTATAGACTGGGGTTATCTCTGAACATGTGTGGGTCTGCATGACACGTCGGAGGCATTTGGAGAGCACCATATATATTCCTCTTTACTAGATGCTTTACACATACATACATACGATAAGATAGATGACATCAAGTTATGGTTAAAGTACAACGTGGGTGTTGCTGGTCAATATAAATACAGAAATCGTCATGGCACTACTAACACCAAAAAGCGGTAAAATCAATAATATACCCAGCGGAAAAGGAATTTACATAGCATATAAAATCGATATTAAATATTGTTATCTCACTGTCTGGACAATAAATCGTGTTAATTTCTCTGTATCGTTAAGTTCTTAGTACCTCACACAGCTGGGTCTAATTTAACAAAATTTATAGCCCCATGACTCATTCCGATATCAGAGCGCCTGACAGCAATAAGAATTTAATTACAGTGTGCTTAGTAAGGTGAAAGAGTCGAGTTCATGTAGGACTACAGCAAGCTGGAGTCTATGTCCCGATAAATGACGAATCAATGCGTGGCTTAAACGACCACAGAGCGGAAATGTGAACCACATTTAAGGGGGTAAACTGATAACAAGACATGGGCCAGATGGAGCGGAAAGAGAAGTACACATGGTAAAGTTATCAATAATTAAAAAGCATTTTCATTTAACTTTCTAGCTGACTACATAGCAGTTAGAATAGATAGCACTTTGCAAAGGCTCTAACCTGCCTGCTTGCTTTACCCTTTCGCAGGTTATACAATCTTGACCTGCTTTATTGCGGCGGCCATAGATCAACCCACGTCTGACCTTTTCGACGGTACACGCAATCCACACCAAAAAGTCAAAAACTACACCACAATAAACAACGCTAGGAGCTCCCACTAAATTGTGTGGGGGAATTAATCAGTGCTATACAGCAGCTGGCTCATACACAAAAATTTTTTTTAGTATTGCATAGAAAACGTTTGAAAAAATATGGAAATTGCATAGAGTAAAACAAGCTTATAGTATTCAATTGCAAAATTATAGCAGACTATTTTTAGCCATAGAGGAAATTAAGACATTTACTAGGAAACAGTCTATTTATATACCAGAACAATATTTATAGTTTTTACTGTATCAATGTTCTACTTTATAATCTATATGAATTTATTGGTTATCATTAAGTTATTGTAAAAAGCAAATTAATTATATTTTTACAGATAAGAAAACAGATATAGAATATAAAATGTATATGTCTTCCTGTGTGACTTATTAGTAGTTTTCAATTGTTTTAAGAATTTTACTAATGACATTTATTCTAAATAATAAATAAATAATTTTTGGATACAGGTCTGGGTCATTGAAATTTTACTTTATAATTTAAATATTATTTATTTAATTACGACTCTATTTATAGTTATTGCGCTTACTCGAACTCTACTGTGCTCGAAAGTAAAATGTTTATATTGGGACTGGCCGCAGGCTAAAAGGGGGCCAACCCTAAGCAATCCCCAAAAACAATAACAAATCTTCGAAAAGGCCCCCAAATCTCGGTTCACTCGCACTCGCCTCAACCTTAGTGTGTGTGAGGGGGATGGTTTCGTTAAGAGAAGGAGCGAACGAGAGAGCAGCTGTCATTTCAATAATACGCCAAGCTCCGTTATCAGAACAAAACACAGCTGTGGAAACAACAACAACGCAGCTGTGTCTGTGTGTGTGAGCGTGTGTGGGTGTGGATCACGCTGGTGTGTGTGCCTGGCTTGAATTTCTGCTTTTAATTTCAACTAATTTCCACTCAACTATACGGGTACCAGCCAATGCCCTTACTCGTTTCCCCCCACCTTAGACTCTAATTGGAATGCCGGTTTTCTAGTTGTGGTTGTTGTTGGGAACTTACCTAGTAGACGGGTAAGTCCGCTTATCCATACAAGTACTGCACGGCGTTTTCTTTTGTTGCAGTTGCGCAGTTTTTCCTTTCGCTGGGAAATCAAGAAAATTCGATACGGATACGCATTGCAGTTTCGCACACTTGCACTTGCACTTAGCTTTCACATGCACTCACGCACAGACGTCACTACATGAAAGCAGGTGCTAACGGCTCTTTGACATGACCGTTAGTCTGCGTCGGCACTGCTCCCTTTTCGCGTATTCAAAACAAAGAATTTGCAAAACTTGTAAATTTGGCAAACATGAAATTTCCGTTGCCGCGCCGCTATAACAACCGTTGATTTCCGCCGACTTTGTTTCTTCGAGTGCTGAAAGCTCCATTTGTTATGCCTCTGAGAAATATATTCCAATTGGGCCTAAAATATACCAAAAAGAGCGAACGGTAATGCTGTTATACTGGTGTATTAAATGGAATATGTAAAACATAAATTAAGACGTAGAGAGACATGTATGAAATTGTTAATAGTGACCTGGGGTTAAGGATCTTATAATTTAATGTAATCTGATTAAACTCATATTAAGTAATGTTTTGTATTCAAAAGACTACGTTTAATAAATAAATAATGCATGATTTGGATTCAAACAAACGATGTAAAAAGCTTAACAATGTCTCAGATAAACGAGATTAGCTTTTAGTTTTTAGCTGAGACTCAAACAAAAAGTGTAAAATTAAAATATATTACAATTATTTAAACCAGTTACCTATTCGGTTGGCAAAATAATTTGATTTTATCTGAATTTTATTAAAATTATTTTAAAGTTCGGAGTGTTGAGCTCATTTTCAAATATACTTTTATCGTCAAAATTAATTAATAAAAATCCATGTACTCGGGCGTAAAAAATTCAAACTCATTATTACTATGCTTTACTTTGGTTTCTATTGCATTTCGGAATTTAAATTAATTTAATTTTGAGTTTAGAAGTTAAAGTATTTATTACGAATTGTATAAAATGAAACTCTTAAAGCAAAATAACTTGAGAATTTGTTATTCAGATCTATGACCAGACGTTTTCTGTCTCCTACCAATTATGATGGATAGAAAATTACATTAAAAAAACTCGCTTTGAGATCTCTGTCAGGTACTGTCAGTTTATCTAAGCCTCTGTCGGTAGCATAGCCTGTGTGGAGAACCAATTACTAAGCCTTTTCTTAAAAATGTGTAAGTATTTTGTGGTCCATAAACCGCGAATCCCCCATCGCTAAACAAACCTCCGGTAGCGAATACTGGCAAGATCAACTCTTCATGTCCCTGCGGCACCACCGGCGGTGCACCAATAGCACCGTCTCACCGTCCGCCCCCCGCTGGCTGTCAGCAGCAGGACTATCAGCAGGCTCCGTCAACCCAGACACCCGCCGGTTGCCAGCTGCCCCCACAACAAATACCACAGCGGCCGCAAGTTGAATGCTGCTGCGCCCAGAATCGGGTCCGCAATGTCCGCCCGCAGCCCGCTATCCAAGCTGATGTTATCCACTGCTGCCGCCCTCCCCGCGAGCAGGCGCCGCCGCCGGAGTGCCCACGATGCAGCTGCCGCGACAACATTCCGCCCCCGCAGCCAAAGCCCTGTACTTGCAAGCCACTGCAACCACAGCCGCAGCAGCAGTGCCATACCACGCACGTCCACATGCCCTGCCCCCAGAATCATCAGCGAGGTGGTCCGGTGCCCTATCAACGCCCAGTTCCGGCCTGCGCCCACTGCCGCTCTCAAAATAAGGGCACTAAGAAGAAGTGCGTTATCCAGTGAGAGATCGGATCCTAGCAGGCGCTACCCGGCAGACAACACAGATTACACAAACCAGAAACAGACAAAACATGAAAGTTCTCCTAAATTTTGGCCCTCCTAAATTTTCAGTCCTTGCTTTTTTTTCCATCGAAAATAAAAATCAATAGTGACTGCTAATGGGCAAGTAGATCCGGGAAATCGGGTTACCCCTTTCCGTAACCACAAAACCTCTATCGCAGGGAGCGGGCACAGCACCTGCGGCAGGACGCCGCGACGATGTTGCACGAGTGTCCCATGCTATAGGCCTTATTCCCTAAGATCACCCTCGGCTTGTGCAGACCCCTGTTGTCCAAGGCCGCCGCTACGCTGTAGAGACACCGATATCTGCTGTCCCACCCGGACGCGGGACCGATGTCGCAGCAATCACTGTTGCCAGCGCTCACAACGACCGTGCGTACCGTGCTACAGCCCTTCTTGCGCAAGAATATGCCACCGGGATGCTTGCCCCATGCCGATATGTCATAACCCTTTGGGTTGCGAGTGCAATGATCCCGACTATCAGTGCTATCCTTGTAGGCATCGGGGATGTAGTCGAGGAAGATGTAGGAAAAGAAATCTATCCGTCCATACCTATGTGGACTACGACTACGGAAGGCGTTATCCACAAGTCCCTTGCCAAGCACCCTGTGCATATGGACCATCCTGCGGTACAAACCGATCGCTACAATGACGAAAACAACAAAAATTTGTAAAATTCCTGATTTCCCACAGACTCCCCGGAAATGTACTACATGAACTGTCCATATTGATGACGATTCGCAATACCTGGAATATGTAAGTACACCTGCTCCTAAAGAAGTCTTAAATTATTTATGTTTATTGCTATTGTTTTATCTATCATTTTAACACAGCATCATTTGTCGGAAGCTAGACTGCACAGACTACTCTGCTTTGAGGGATATTTGAGGTATTGTAAGCGCGATATGGATATTACTCCTTCGACAGGGGAACTGGTGGCGCGGTCAACTGCTTCTACTGATCCTTAATCAACTGCTCCTTCCAAATCTTGCACTTAACTTGCCAGATGCCCAAGCGGAACGTGATGAAAACGGTATTTATAGAACCAAAAGGATGAGCTTTTACCTGCCAGTAGAAATCTTCTCCTTGTCCTTGGCCGCTGGCCTGGGAATACTTGGGTTCCAATCCGAGTGTCATCTGCCCTTCCACTTTCTGGTATGCTGGGTGCTTTCAGCCTGGCCCCGGCCACTGGACGGCACATTTGATGGTCCAAACGCAACGTTTTGTGGGTACTTTTCACATATTTACTTTTAATTTCATTTTTGGACTTTTCCGCTGTAAAAAGTTTTTACCAAAAACATCGATCTTCGATATCGATATCGATAGTCGATAGACTCTACGTTGCAATACTATTTACAATATTCATTTTCCCCCATTCTCTCTTCGGTCACACTGAAAACACAAAAAAACGCCAAACACGCCGAAATTTTGTTAATTCTATAATTTTTCTTAAAAACCAGAGAAAAGCAAAACTCATCAAGCCATGGATGATGGAGACTTTGATAATGACGAGTTAGTAAAGCCACAATATAAAAAATATTTTCCAGAAGTGATTATATTGGGATATTTCCTCTTTCCAGTGTTGGCGGCGACGACTTCGATGATGTCGACGAGGATGTGGACGAGGACATTAACCAGGAGGAGGAGGCGGACAACATAGAGATAATTGCACCCGGTGGAGGAGGAGGCGGCGGCGGGGTTCCAAAGTCCAAGCGAATAACCACCAAGTACATGACGAAATACGAACGTGCCCGAGTTCTGGGCACCCGAGCCCTCCAAATCGCCATGTGTGCACCCATCATGGTGGAGCTGGACGGTGAGACAGATCCGCTGCAGATCGCCATGAAGGAGCTTAAGCAGAAGAAGATCCCCATTATTATACGCCGCTACCTGCCGGACCACTCGTACGAGGACTGGAGCATAGACGAGCTGATCATGGTGGACAACTAGCTAGTATACAACTTAATTACAACTAACGAAATATACATATTAAGACTAAGGCTGCTTAGGCACCAAACAACATGGTCTTCGCTTTGAACTATTCCCCAGGGGAGTTTTAGTAAATCGCAACGAATTCACGAAGATAGATTAGCTAGTAGACAATTTTATTACAAGTAACAAAACATACAAATTAAGTCTAAGGCAACGGGGCGAAGCCCAAGCAATAGCGGATCGACCCTTAGCTCCAGGCATATCCTTCGCCCCTTTGATAACAAACTCGTTCTAGAAGACCGACCGCGTGCTGGCCGGTGCGGCAGATGGAGCCAACGACTTGTGGCAGCAGGCCGCATTCGGAGAGATTCTGCTCGCCAAAGACCTGTCCGGCGGCATCCTCTCCTTCACCCTCCAATTGGGGCATCTCCGGGCTCTCTAGCAACTTCTGGGTGGCCTTGCTGAACGCCAGCGTGTTGATGCTGCTGGCCAGCGTGGAGCTGAACATCTGGCGCGTCTCGCAGAGCAACTCAGCCACACTGGGTAGAAATGTGGGTAGGATTAGACCCTTAATGTCCACACTGAAGTAGTCCACGCCGTCAAGCCGTACTTTCTTGGACCGCGGCACCAAGTGCTGCATTGTGGCCTTGGGAAAGGCCACTGGAGAGATTAGAGTGGGTGGCACGCCGGCCAAACGACCCACCGTACTGATGGCACTCTTGGCATTCAGGAGGTAGCTGAAGAATCCCTGGCACTCGACACCGTCGATTAGGAGAAGTGAGTTATCGCTGAAATCTTCGCGCATTTCAGCTGCCTGCTGTTTCCTGGCATGCGAGGACTGGATTCGACGCAGCTCTCTCTCGTCTACGCCCAAACTCTCCAGCCAGTCCTCGTCTTCGTCCTCATCTTCCTGGGCAGGTGCCGCCGGGATATCCTCCCCTGTCTCTTGGGGCAAAGAGCTGCTGGTGCTCTCCTCCGTGAAGCTGTTGTCCTGGGCGCTTCCGGTTGTCTCGCTCTTCAGCGGCATGGTGAACTCAATGCCCTCTTGCCGCAGGGCCTGACGCATTCCGCGCGTTGAGGGCGTGACCAGAGCGTGGCTCTCCGCCCGACCGCCCACTCCTGCAGCTCGGAATAGCACGGTAAACGTGTTGGCGCACAGGTAGAAGTAGGGACACTGCCGAGCACGCAAGAGCTGGAACAGCCCCCGAAAGCTGTAATCCCACTCCTCGGCCAGAGCCTTGCGCTCCCGTTCGCCTACAACCACGCCCACGTTTTCCTTGGCGGTGCGCGGAAAGAGAGTTAGCCAGGGAAGATGCGGGTGCTGCCAGTAGTACGTGCACTGGTTGAACCGCGTGGCATCCGAGATGTCCAACGTGCTCTCCGTTCGCTGCGGATCCATGCAGCGCACAAAGCTGGTGAGGCCGCTGGCCAGTTGCGAGGTCTTTAACTGGATGGCGGGCAGCTCTGTGGGACAGAAAAAGCGGGCTCGCGTCTTCAGGCACCAGTCGACAGGTAGATGGGCAGTGTGCTTCTGCCGGGCAGCCAGATCAGCATCTTCCTCATCCTCAGCACTGACTTGGGGCTGCTGGAATAGTTTCGCAAAGGCTTGTGGGTCATATTTCTGGAGCGCGAACTTTGCTGGCGGCGGACGGGTTGGGGTTTCTCGCACAAAGCAGGAAGAGGCGGTGACCACGGGCTCGCTTTCCGACACTTCCACATCAACTCGCAGCTTCTTGGAGGCATCTGTGGACCTGCATCGGCAAGTGGTGGTGATTGTATTTCCAGGGATAAGGCGGATTACTCACTTGGCAAAGGGATTCTTTCGCTTTTGGGCCAGCTTGGCCTCCAGTAGTTTGCTCTTGTCAGTCTCATCCAGCTGAAGATCAGGCCGCTTGTTGTTGTTGTTGTTGCTAACACGCGCAGCTAACTTGTTCTTCTTTTGTTTAAGCCGCTGGAGCTTTATAAACTAAAATTAACAACAAAAACGTTAGTTGCAGGTGGGTGTTGCTCTGACTCGGCACTCACATCATCGGGGCGCGTCCACTTGGAGGACAAACTTGTTTCGCTGGACATGCTGTAAGCTGCAGTTAGCCAATTGACACTTAACAATCTATAAACAATATTTGCAGAAAGAAATATTAAACAATTCTTAGTTTCCTTGTACCAAACAGCTGGAATGGCGCGCACTAGAGCTGACACATAAATCGATAAGTCCATCAATCGGCAGCTTGTAATCGAATAATCATAAGCGTGTCGGCATAATTGGCAAAAAGAAGACGGCCACACTGCGTGAATTAAATCACAAAAAAATATTAACGTTGCCAAAATTAACGTTAAACCCAAGTAAAACATTTCTTTATTAACTGCTGGAGTGTGCCTTACAAGTTGATCTGTGTCTGGCCACTGTGGGACTTATCCCCGCCGCCAGCCAACCATTTGTCCTTGCTTTAAAGCATTACAAGGCAGAGCCAAATAAGTTTAGTAAACAATGGATATCACAAAAGTTTGCCGCGTTTGCGCGAATCAGATAAGGAACCAGAGCCGCCAACGAAACATTTTCAAGTATATGCGCGGCAAGTTGAATGTCCAACTGAAACTTATTACAGGAGTAGAGGTAGTATCCTCGCTTCCCAAGGCAAGACTTGTTAGTTTATGTTGGTACTCCTTGCTTCTTCCAGCTGACTGCCACCGAAGGACTTCCGGAGTTTCTCTGCGACCGCTGTACGTCCGAACTGGACTTGGCTGTCAAGTTCCGAGAGCGGTGCATCTTCTCGCAAAAGTATTTGCTGGACATTAAGACTAAAACGCAAGATTTTCAGCCCAGCCAGATAGCTTCTCCAGAGCTCCATGAGCAGCTAATTGACGCCGACCAGCTGGGTGATTGCGAGGAGTTCGTCACCTGTACCGAAGAAGATGAGGAATCGCATACATACGAAGATCCCGAGGCTTTGGTAATGGCAGCTGCGGAACAGGCCGAGATCCAGGAGAAACAGCAGGAACGGGCTTCAAAGCGGAGCAAAAACTTCTTCATTTGCAATGAGTGCGGGCGTGTCTTTAACGACGAGTGCCAGTACAACGAACATCTGGAAGGGCATCTCGGGCGTCGGGAGATGAGGCATTTCTTTCCGTGCCCCGAGTGTCCGCAGATCTTCAAGAGAAAGTTAACGCTCAAGACGCACCGGGCTCGGAACCACCTGGGTCATCGCCAGTTTGTGTGCTCTACCTGCAACGAGGTGTTCATCGCCCTGGGCGACAAGTTGCGTCACGAAAAGTCAGTGGTTTGATGACCTCTTTTATTTATTTCAGCTTCACTTAACTCATCTTTAATTTCACGTTTTGCAGAGCTCATCAGAACGAAAGACCTTATCCGTGTCTTGAATGCGGGATGTGTTTTTCCAGCGTCGTGGAACTGCAGGCACACAGTTCCACTCATCCAGAAGACCAGTGGAAATTCAGGTGAGCTCCTGCTTTGCACAGCTCATCTATCCCTTCTTAATGTTCCTTCGTATTATCAGATGTGAGCCCTGCAACGAAAATTTTCAATCTCGCCAAGATGTGCAAACGCATTCTAAGACGGCAAACCACAAGCTAATGACTAAACATATGCAGGATGAAATTACCAAGTTGTTTGACAGTTAAACGCAGTTAAATGTATCGCTTAGATATTAAAAGACTCATATATTCTCATGCATCGTCACATTCTCATACTATTGTTATATTCATCTCATATTTATGTTAAATATGCTACAATTTATAAAATAAACCCTGGACCTACTGTTTTCGTACTTTGCGTAGAATTTTATTTTATTTTATTTAATGAAAGATGGTGGTAAAGTTTAGAATATTAGTTTTAAAAGGAGGTTTGATTAGCTTTGACTACATAATTTTATGAATATATAAAAAAATTATATATGTTACAAAATATCTTATTGTAATGATAGTTTTTTATAATATAAATTCATTTTTAATTTTTTTTTTCGATTTATCCTAAAGTTCTATATTTTTATTTTACGGATCCTTGTTGGATACCTTAATAACACTAAACTAATAAAGGGACTTTCCCAACAAGAAAGAGCTTTCGCCCACGGCGCAGGCGTCATTTCGGATACCTTATCGCCTGTGACTGCCCTATAAAGAGAGCGCTTTGGTTGCACTTCTGTATATTCCGCGTATTCAACTGGTAGCCACCACATCGGGCAAAGAGCTCTACGTCACAGTGTTATACACACCGCCGAGCGTTTTCGAAGCAGCTGCTGCCGAAAAAATCAATACTATCTGCAAACTCCTACGTGGACGGTGTAAATCAGTTGGAAATGCGCAATATGTTGGCCCGTTCGCAGAGTAAGTGGCAGAAAGTGAGGGCGACATGTGTATTAGATGGCTAAACCACCTATTTCCAGGTGCACCCTGGCTGGTTGGAGTGCTCCTGCTCCTCTCAAGTGGCTGCCAGGGCCAGTCGTACGGATCCAAGGATATTTTGGCAGATGTTCTGCTGACGGATCTGCTTAATCGCATGGATAACGACATGCAAGTGGGCTACTATGACGTGGACAATGAGGGAGTCCGAGCACCCAAGGATAACGTGGACCTAGTCTCCCGTTCGGAATATGCCAGCCTGTGCGACGGGGGCAGCGACTGTATCATGCCATCCGGCGCAGGTTCGAGTCCTTCCCTGCGGGATCACGAGTTCCTGCAGCACAGCTCGCTGTGGGGCCACCAGTTCATCTCCGGCGGCATGGGAGAGGGTCCAAACAGGTACCCCAACATCGTTAAGAACGATGCTGGTCTGCCAGCCTACTGCAACCCGCCGAATCCCTGCCCCGAGGGCTATGATGTGGAGACCCAGGGCGGCAGCTGCATTTCGGACTTTGAGAACACGGCCACCTTCAGTCGGGAGTTCCAGGCAGCCCAGGATTGCACCTGCGACAATGAGCATATGTTCGACTGCTCGGATCAGGACAGTGCCGATGCCGGATCGGACAAGGGTGACTTGAACTCGGCCGTGGAGCAGTACATCCTGCAGATGGGGCAGGAGAACAGCCTGAACAACGTGAACAGTCTGGTGAAGAAGGCCGGCTATCCGGCAATGCCCGATCCGCGCATGGACGCCGCCGTCATGAACCCGTTCTTGCAGGGCGACCGACTGCCCATCGCCGCCAAGAAGGGCAACCTGCTCTTCCACTAAGCTGGCGCCGAGTAAACTCGAGCCCACACATACGACCATTACCTACATCGTTTACCGCATGGGTGTCTACTGCTATTACTTATCATAGTTCGTTATTAATGTTGTCCCGCCACCCCAAAGTCTAGCGATGTTTCTTTCCCAGCAAATAAAGTTATTCATATTAATCCAGGGCTCTAAGCCAAATACAAATATCGAAGTAAGTTTTCCATTTTCATTTATTTTTGTATCAAAAGTTGTACAATCATTTTTTTAAAAAAGAACTACCGTCGTTATGTGGAATATATCTTTATAAATAGGCCACCTCGCTGCTGCACTTTCGAATCAGCTCCGCGTTGAGTATTTTGTGTCAGCATGCACTGGTCGTGTGTCCGGCTGGACGCACACGGGGATTGACTTAAACATAACCTAACAAGTGATATAGTATAGTACATAGTATGAATGTTGATGCCACCGTGGGCACGCACTCGGCCCACGAACATGCACACATCGGCACAGGCAGTGTGATTAGCTAAGCATAATGTTCGTTGTGTCGACAGGCTCCAGCAATGTCCTGAATCTCTCTCGCGTCCCTATAAATATGTACAACACAATCTCCTTCTGACTACAACTCTAGGTGTGGGCTTAGTCTTACGTTTAGGCAGTATATGGAAAGAGGCGGAATTCTTTAACAAAGATCTCTAGCTCTAGCTTAGCACTATGTCTAGGATGTGCGACTGATTACAGGCGTCCCGTGTTGTTGCCCCCGCTGGTGTTCTGGCCCCACGACACCTGGGGATGCGGATGCGGATTGCGGGTGGTCAGCCGCAGGGAGTTGCCGTCGCCGTCTTCGTCGATCACGTGCTCGTAGCCCTGATTGATGGTGCCACCACCATTTGAGCCGTAAATTTGCTGTAGTTAAAAAACAACAAATTAATTAATTAATTAATATATTAGGGATTAATTTTAAAACATACCTCGGCAGGACCTCCGTTCACATTGAAGACATCCTTGATGCTGATGCCGGCATTTGAAACACGTCCACTTCTCTGATTCGGAGCTAGGCCTCCATTGTTGTTGATCTGCGGGATAAGTAAAAAGTTATTAAGTCTTGCTTTACTCTTAGCTACATTTCCTATTCCTACCGGCGCCCCAGTGGTTATCCCGTACTCGTTCTTCGCCCCAAGTGTCTGCATGGCGGACTTCCTTCTCTCGGCCATCACCGAGTTCTTGCGCACCTCCAGCGCCCTGATGGTCTCCGCACGCATTGTAAGGCGCCGGGTGAGAATGGGCGTGGCCGGATTGTTCTCTGCATCCGCGGTGAGCTTCAGGAATCGCTTCTTGAAGGCCACGTCCAAGGTGCCGATTTGGCGACGTGGCTGGCGAGCCTTCTCTAGATTTTGGATGGTCTTTCGCCGGGCTATGCGATCTGGACCGGATCCAGAATCGTTGTCGTAGTCGCCATCAATGCCCTGTAGTCTCTGCAGATTCTTCACGATCTCCACAGCATGCTAATGTTACCAAACAAAGAAATGTTTCACTTTTGTTTTCTTAATTACATCCTTGACAGTACCGACCTTATCTATTAGTTGATCCTGGGTAAGGTCCTCGGATTTCTTCTTGCAAAAGTTCAGTTCAGTGGAGGCCAGGATATGCGAGATGGTTCCAAAGCGATGGAACAACATGGCCGTGAACTGAATGACCAAAATCAGTGCGAAGAAGAACACAAACACCAGACCAATGGGCTCCAGCTGCAGATACTCCTTGGAGATGTGGACCTATAGGAAAATCGGATGGATTAGTGGGAGCCCCCGGGAATTAAAGTTCGGGTTAGTGACATTTGACGTTTTGGTTTTGGGCTCGGATAATGGCTGATCTCAGCACCAATTGTCGGTGATTGTGGCATGTCGAGGTTGAGGTGTGATACCATTCGGGAGGTTGGTTATATGTCGGGTTTGTTTATATATTTATTGGGACACATCGATACTGTGTGGATGTTGGAGGACCAATGAACATGCTTGCCATGAGTCTGGGCATTATTCCGAAGGGGAGATATATATTTATGGCTTACAGTTAACCGTGTTTCTTGGGGGGCAACTGTTAGAACCGCTTAAATGTCGAGATGTTGTTCTGTTGTTTTTACATGATGTTTTCGTATGATATATATAAGCCTGAACCATTAGGATGGGGTTCAATAAACGGGTAAACAGTAACAGTAACAGAGAACAAAGGACATCATTAGCTGAGTTTGTGATGTGACATGTTGGACGGGTAGTAAATATTTAGAGTTTAGAGTGAAACAGAGAGGAGAGGCAGGAAGTTAGGACCCTTCCAGAGGTTCGGGGTAAGACAACAAACACTGAGAGCACAGTTGTACATAGTGGTAGTAAGTGGAACATCGTAAGTATGTAGCTTGATTTATAAACCTCAGATGTCTCTTCGATATAGGTAATGTTCGTTTTGACGCCCAACGGCCAAACGATGTGCAATTTGTCCTTGTTCAGTTGTAACAAGAACACAATCAGCACGAACAAGGCGTTGGCCATGAAAAACGCAAAGACCGACTTGTTCCGCAGCTCAATCAGATCGGAGGCAATGCGGGCCTTCGTGTCATGGTTCGGATCGTGGTTGCCAAAGAAAGAAATAAACCAAGAGTTGTGTTAGTTCGCTCGGCCAACTTGACAATTACCTCCTGTGTGGACTCGTCGTAGGTGATGTTCGTCCGCACTCCGAACGGCCACTTCACGTGGATGTTGTCCTTATTCAGCTGCAGCAGGAACACGATCAGCACGAACAGTGCGTTGATCATAAAGAACGCGAACACCGATGAGTCGCGCAGCTCCTTCAGATCTTTCGCTATGCGGGCCTACAAGAGCGTTATCCGATTTCGCGGCGATTTGATGTTAAGATCGATTGTGGTTCGGAATGATATCCCGAGAAAATATACACAGTGAATTTTGAGGCTGGCTTCGGAACGCCGAAGGGATTTTCCTAAGACTAAGTCTACTATAAAAAGCTTTGTGATGTAGTTTCTGTAAAAATATATATTTTAAATTACAAATTCAAAGCTTGATCTATTTAGAAAACTGGTATTTAGCTCATTGTCTTGGAGTTCCCTAAACTTAAACTTGTTTTGATTCGTTTAGTCACTGACATTTACTTTTCTATACAATTGTTTGGCTTGGGCTTACTTTTGTTAGCTTTTTATGGGACATTAAACTCAAAAATACTACAAGAAAAATGATTCCGGCTTCTAAACCTTGGTTTAAAGCATACTTAAAAAACCCCCTTTAACACTTTAAATCTTTAAACATTGAAGCTAAAAATCAACTTGACTTTCTTCTTTTTTAAATATTAAAAAGAAAATTAAATTAAGAAAAGTACATCAAATCAAGTTATGATAAAAAATCGGACTAAATACTTTGAAAATATAAGAGAGAAGCTTTTTATCCAGAGAGAGAGTCTTCTATGGACATTTTATAAATACATTTTAAATATTTAAAACCAAATGAAGTTACTAAAAAAATTCAACAAACTTCCTGAAAACAAAATAATAATTCATCTCACCTGCTCCACTGGATCATTGTCTATGGGATAGAGGTACTGGTCGATGAGGTCCTTCCAAAACTGGATCTCCGTGCTCGACAGGAAATCCACCTCGCCCTTGCGCACATCCGGGTCTTCGATCCAGTACGGATTGGTAAGGAAATCTCGCTCCTGCTTCGGCTCCGCTGAGGTGTCCGAGTCCGAGACGTCCGTCTCGTCGCCCGACTTCTCCGCCACCGAAGTCAGCAGATGATGATCCTTTGAACCACTGGAGGTGGTTCTCCTGCGGCCATGTCGCGAGGCATGATGCCCGTGGGGATCCACAGCACTCTCGATGGTGTCCATCCGCTGCTTGATCGTGTCCAGCGATTCGGCGATGGTGGTCAGCTGCTGCTTCTCGTCGGAGGTTTTGCCGTGGGTGCAGAAAATGCAGCGGAATAGTCCGGCCAGTGAGAATTCCACGGAGCCCTCCTCGTCGCCATTATCGCCAATTCCGCTCTGCAGGAAGCTGAGCATGCTCTTCTGTTTGACGCGCTTTTTCGCCTCCTCGGCGGCCTTCTTCTCCGCCTCCAATTCCTTCTTCGTCTTCTTGGCCACCACCTCGCGGGTGCCCCAGGAGACGACGTTCAGGTTGATGATCGAGTACAGGATGAGCAGCAGGTACATAGACGGGATGGACAGTAGATAGATCAGGCCGCATGTTATGCACCAGAACTCTTGCGGATGCAAACATGCGGCTATGAAGAATGACCCCACCATGGATATCAGGAAAATGGCCGAAGGAGAGCCGATTCCGTCCTCACCCAACTGCAGAGCCGTACCCACTATTACGGCCATCATAATTAGGGCGTAGGCCGTGGACAAAACTTGGGCCACGAACAGTTGGATGTTCGACTTGCAGGTGAAGCAGATAAACATAAAGGCCAGAATGGGCACGATGTTGTAGTGGAAGGAGGTCCAGTTGTCAATGCGGAAGGCAGCCACGAAGGCACCCACCAACATAAGGAAGATGGTGCCCGGTCCCAGGATGGTGCCGCCCATTAACATCATCTGGTAGAAGATGTACAGCAGGGAGATGTTGTCGTTTATCTTGATCGTGCGCTTCGCATCTGCCAGGAGATCCATGATATTGGCTATAGTCGAGGGCACCCATCTCCTGCGCTGATTGTAGAACTCGTTGAAGCCCTCGGGACAGTGGGTATAGGCATCACTGGCGGCCGAGTACTCCACGCGATAGCCCCTCTGGAGGAGCAGCGTGCAGAGCCAACGGTCCTCGCCCTGATCGTACTGCACGTAGTGACGCGCCTCGTCCGACCGGGTGGTGTACTTCTTCATCACATTGTCGTCCATTAGGGCCTTGCCTCTGAACAGGGAGAAGCATCCGGGCGAACAGAGCACACATCCGATCATGTGCTCCGTGGCCTTCTGCAGCCAATGACCAATGGCGTACTCGAACAACTGATACCACACCATGGGGCCGGAGCCCACGGGATGGATGCGTCCGCAGGCGGCGCCCAGGTTCTTGTTCTTCTTCATCAGATCCACCAGAAGCGTCACCGCATTCGGCTTGAAGTCAATGTCGCCATCCAGGGTCAGGAGGTAGGTGTTCTCCGCTATCGCGTCCTTGCGGTCAACCGAAATGGGTAGCTCCATGAGGCGATGACCCAGGAGATAGTACATGTACATCACCTGCGACCAGCGTTTCCTGTGACGAATGCGATCCTTGTCCTTCAAATGAGTGATAAACTTGGTCTTGCCGGGAAGGGTCCACACCAGACGACCACCATAGGGAGTGGGGTACTTCTTGGGCGGTCGCAGCCGGATCGTGGTCTGGTGGATCTCGGAGGCGGCCTCGTCCATGGTGGCTATCAGGAGCTTGACGAACCGATTGCACTGGATATCGTCATCGCTGTGGTCCGAAATTTCGAAGGCGTCGTCGAAGAAAATGTGAGCTGAAAATGTAAAGCTTGGTTATTTACATTCAGGGAAAGCCTTCTGGAGGTGCTCACTTTCAAATTCATAGTAGTCCGGATCGAGGACACGCAGATACTTTTGCGCCACTCGACGGGCACACTGATCCTCGTCCATTCGCATGATGCTCTTCAAGAACTCAATCATCTCGTCCTTGGTCTCGTGCCACATGGTGGCGCAGGAGTAGATCCTGGTGATATTGTCAGAGGACTTGATAGACGGCTTGTTGGGAGCCGAGGAGCGATCTGTGTGCACCGAGATGGTCTCGTAGTATTCATCGCCCTTTTCCTTCTCGATTTCTGAAAGGTCCTGCAAACGTAGATTTTGTGTAAGTATATTGTTTTTTTTTTTTATAAAATAATCCTTACCTCCGTTTTCACATCCGCCTGATCATCCCGCCTTCTGTTGAGGGCCATCGACTGATCGATGAGCAAGGAGGAGTACATGGGCCTCACGAACAGCTTCTCGGTGGTGGCCAAACGCTCGCACTTGGGCGTCCAGATATGCAGGGCTATCCAGGTCTGACTCAGGAGCCACAGGATCCAGGCCCAGGCCATTTGCTCCGTAACAAAATTGTTGAACCGGAAGTTTGAGGGGCTCGTGAAGAACAGATAGTCCGGAATGGTGTCGTGGAAGAAGCAGGGATCATCAATCCGGATGCCACAGGCGGCGATCAGGAACGAAACGGACAGGGGTACGGTGAGGCTCACTGGGAAGGCGTAACTGAATCCCTGGATGAGGATCTTGCAGGCGAATTTTCCAAAGATGTAGCACAAGTAGGAGCCAAAGATCTGCAGGAGCAGCACGTACACCACCGTGTTGTAGGCGGCGTCCACATCCACAGTGTCTATATTGGCGGATTCCAAAGTATCCGGCAGAACTCCTCCCAGTCCCGCTGGCAGTTCGTAGACGATGATCTTGTGCGGTCCGAAGGCATCTCCGTACATGGAGAACAGGTTGCCGGGCTCCTCGCCCTGCGCCCAATAGATCAGCAGAGTGAGGGTGAAGAAGAGCAGGATCTTCCAAATCGAGAGGAATATATGGCAGAAGTAGCGGGTGTACTTCATCTCCTCCTTGATGCGTCCCAGAGCTCGCACCAGACCCAGCGGAGACTGGGGGGACACATAGTTCTCCCACCAGCCGCACGAGATCATCACACAGGCCACGGGAATGACCCAAAGCTCGCGGCGGTTCTCTAGCAGCGGCCAGATCACCAAGCCCGTCACCTGGGCAGCCACCGCCGCCAGATCAATGATCACTTTGACGAACCGCTTGCCCTCCTTGGATGTGCGCGACAAAAGGCCAAAGATGCCCGGGATCACGCACAGGCAGTTGGTCAGCATGGCTCCCTGAATCGCATCGATCTGGGGCAGGACCACGAACATGAGTAGTGCCGTGCCCACGGCACTCAGACTCTCCATCAGCCAGACGAACAGGAAGTGCCCCGTCTTTGGCACCTTGAAGGTCTTGAAGAAGCAGATACGAGCGGACCGGATCAGGGCTCCGATCTCCGGCAGGGCGTAGGCTATCAGCAAAGCCCAGATCCAGGCCACGCGCTCCTCCTCCGGCAGTCGCACCACAAAGCTTTTGTCGCGACCCTGTTTGAAATAAAAAGAGAAATTATGTCTTTAGTTGAAATTATTGCTTTGATATCTGGAGAATTTCTTTAATAAATACTTTTCACTGATAGCCAATCTTACCAAGTCCTTATTGCAGTACTCCATCTTCTTATCCTTGCGCACTTGCGAGGTCATGAAGAGCATTGTGCCCTTGGCTATGACGCCTCCAGTTAAAACTATTATAAACGTAAACACATAAGCGAAGATCTTGAGGATTTTGATGGTTAATTCTAGGCACTCCTGGTTCGCCGTCGATCCAGTCTCGATTTTTATCGGCGGATCCCTGAACACATCCCATCCTTTAGTTTCTTGTATGGTGCGTTGGCTGAAAGACATATAAATAATTTATTGATTAAATTAAGCCTTTAATTATTTTTATTTATTGTATTGATTTTATTTTATTGTATGCAGTTCAAACTATGAACCAGTCCCCTAAGTAATCCGATATCGCTCAACTCACAGACCAGTGATCTCTGTTCGCTCGACTAGATGATCTTGACTTCCGGCATTTCCGACTCCGCCCTGCCCTGAATTGAAAGTGACTGTGAAGCAATCTCGGCCGAAGCGGGCTTAATTACAGCTGTCTTGGCTGAGACAGTTCGGTTCCGGCTGCCGTTCCGCGGTAGTTAGTTAGCCATCATCTAGCCAGCTAGCGATTTGCATAAATTTTTGACGAATCTTTTGGCCAAAGAGCTGGTGGTGCTGGAACCAAGGGCAAGTGGGTGAGAGAGGGTATAGACCTACCTGCCACCGTAGATATCGTGAGTCAGCGGCGAACTCTCGTCGTCGGTGAAGTTATTGTCGTCGCTGTCGCCGTGTTCACCGGCGGCCCCTGCTCCGGCTCCGGGCCCCGGCGGGGCCATTGGGCGATGCCGCATCGCAGACATCTCCCACGGTTGGTGCTAGCCCCCAATCTTGGAGCGGAATGCAAATATTCGGCTGCAAAGAGACGGAGGAGAGGTAAGAGTGTAATTGAGGCTGGTTCGGTGATGGTTCGATAAGCCGGTTTTAATGGACACGCAATTTATGGGCATGGAAACGGGCTTCCAAGGACAGGCGTCCTTTGACTCCGCCCTCGGACCGGTTTAAGTCGTCCCGAGTTGAACCTTGAGAGTAGCTTTTCTTACACTCACAGAAACTACATTTTACATTAAACAAGGAAGGGATCTAACTTCGGTAAGCAATAATTTATATACCCTTGCAGCTTGCCAATAGAATAATGACTTCGAATCAAAAATATATCATAAATAAGCCAACAAAAGGTGTAAATTCTATTCGGAAAGCTTTTCTGTTTAAGTTTTTCTAGGTTAACAAATTTGACTAAAATTATAATAAAATTATAAAACATCTTGAGCCGTTTTAAGCAATAATAGGTGACGAGTTAGTCATTAAAATTACAAAATAAACCACAAATTTCTGTGAACTTAATAATTTTCCTGCTTATATTCACATCATATAAATAGATTCAAGAGAATGTTATTTAGATCTTTTTAAAAAAGCACAATATCATCGTCTAAAATTCCGTTGTCCCAAGTGAGTCATAGTTTAGCCATCTCAGCGGTTAAATTAGCATCATAATTTTTCATCAGCATCAGCTTTTCACTTTCACTTGGGAAATTTTCGGCATGGAGTTAGCTTGTAAATTGCTGGAGCCACGTAAGTCGCATGCGCAACTCGAGACTTGGCTTCGGGGCGGAGCACGGACACGCCTCAGTCGTTCCACATGTGGCACGGAACTGAAACCGATGTGGCCGCCGGGGCTTCTTCTGCTTTATGGTAATTAAGTACGATTACTCGTTTGACTTGCAGTTGGAGCTGGCGTTGGAGTTGCAGTTGCCAGCCAGCCCTGCTCGTATTGTTCTGCCAATAAGGGCCTTGTGCCAGATTCCGGTCCGAGTGCAATATTTATGATTATGAGGCAAATTGAAGATGGTATTCCAATCGGTATTGCTGCCGGGCGATGGTAGGAGTTATGGGGTATTACAAGAAATCATTTGTGTAAGCTACTTTGAAGCCGAGACTTTGGAAAGTCAGTTGTATTCTTCAGCTGAAGAGGCATGGTTAGGATCCTTGAATACATGTTTTGATATAAATACAATAAACTAAAATCGGTTTAAGGTTTTTTAATATTGTCTTCAACTGTCAACTTCATTGCTTTTTTAAAAGTTATCCATGTCGTAGAATATGTCGGATGAACTTGACTTTGCCCCAGCACCAGTATCTCCAGGGAATGTGGTCAGTGATTCCTCGCTTATGGAGGGTTCAGTTTGGTACTTGGCAATTTCCTGCAGTCTGTAGAGCTTTTCCCGGAGTCTCTTGGTCAGACCCGCAGGTGTTACTATACGGTTACAGATAATGGGCTGGAATCCCCCGCTCTGTCGCTGCCTAGAGGTGCATTCATCCGGATCTGGCACTTCTGACACTTCGCGGCCCTTTGAAATGATCTCCAGGGACTTGCTTTTCCGAGCCTTGCTGAACGTGCACGATGCTTTCTTTGCACTCTGCGGTGTAAGATTGGCATAGGGACGAAACCGGCAGTCCCGGCTGAGCTGCACCACCAGGCCAGATCTCTCGGTCTCGTAGTCTCGGCGCAGCGCCTCCATGTGCCGAATCAGCTGCTTGTTCCCTGGCAGAAGGAACCGCCGAGAGGTTATCTTGCGCATCCGCTTGGTGATCTCCACCTCGGACATGAAGCACTTGACTAGCCGCTTGATCAATGCATTGAATTGCTGATCACTGAGGGGCTGCGCATCGACCTCCAACAGCCGAAATTGAACATTAGTTAACTGTTCCGGCCGGATTCGTCCCTTGACCAACAGTGGCGGCAGTTCGAAGCCCCGAGTGCTACTCAAGGCGGAGCTGCTCACCTGGGCCACGTTAAACGTTTCTATCTGCGGGTCTTGGGCCACCAATCGAGGTCTCACGGCCTTCCGCATGGTGTACTAGACGGGAGCTTACGGAAATTTGTTGACAATAAACAAAGTGGAATTTTGAAACCTTTACTGGTGTTGACAGTCTAATACCTTACACTGAGACGATACATATGAGCAGCTGATAGAGAACAAATTGGAAATTGGAAATGAAGGAAAACCCAATTCTTTGGGGAATTAAAAGTGGTATTTCTAGTTTCTACACAACTATTTAGTGCAAATAAGAACGATTTAATAATGTTAAAGGAGTGCCTATTTAAATATAAAGCTCCTTGTATATAATTTGATTTGATCTTAAGTTTTGAATATATTTCTTTATTATAGAAATAATACCTCTACATAAAAGTATAAAATTAATGCTAATCTTTGTCCCTTTGAACGAACTGTCTTAATTTTAAAGAATTTAAAACTTTTAAATTAAAAATACAGCAAGAGAAATCTTGGATAGGTAAAAAAGAATAATAAGTCTAGTGAAAGCTCTCAGATTTGCATCCAACCAAGCAGCTGGGTAACAGCTGACTCATCCAAAGGATGCTGTGGGTTGAATATGGCCCCCTTGTGTAGGATTCTGCGCACAAGACGGTCATAGTGGCATAGGATAGACCACCCCAAGTGGACAACGACTCCCACACATTCCCCCACACCCCAAAAAGCGACGCACAATTTTAGAGCTTAATGGAGGGTAAGGGTGGCTTTTAAGCACACATTTTCAGAGGAGTGGCAGGATGCTTTTGAGGCGGCCTGTCCTTGGAGTGGGCCTGTTTCGGGCTTTATGGGGCAGGAACGAACGTGACGTTTCAACCAGACCGTGTGGCCTAAAGGATAAGGCGTCGGACTTCGAATCCGAAGATTGCAGGTTCGAGTCCTGTCACGGTCGTTCCAACTTGCATTTCAAGCATTTATTTTTTTCACTCAAAGTTTCCTTGACTATTTTACACTTTTTTTCAGTTTGTTTATGCCCGATTATGTCGTTAAAATTGATTTAATAACCACTTTAGCATATATTATCTTCTCGTTAAGCCATCTCTCCTCTTGTTTCCCAAGCCCCAATGGAAACCAGTTTGGTCTTAGCCTCTTTGGCAACACAAAATGCGAAATCAATTTGATATGGGAAATACATGCAATTGAGCAACCATCTGACAGAAGACGGCACAAAGCGATTAACTTGGCCACTGCCATTGAATGTCCCACAGAAATCTTGACTTCTCGCGGCTTCTTTAAATGTCAAATGTCCCCTAGAATGGTTCTCAAGCACCAGTTGAACTTGGACTAGTGCTAAATGCGCCTTAATATTTGTGTTAAAAACAATCTTTATAAATACAGTAGCTTTTAAATGCAGAATTTTAGATAAATTAAGATATTTCAAGTCCCTAAATCTATGTGTTAATAAACTTGTTTGGTATATCGGGACTGATTTATTGGGTTTGCAAGATTAATAGGTCGATTAAACTGGAACCATTTCGTAAAAACCAGAATAATGTGAGAATAACTCATATCAAATAAAGTCAATTAAAATCATTTAAAATTTAAAAGTTTAAAACAATAATAACAGAAGTTTTAACCTGAAGGAAAAATATATCTCACAGAACTTCGATATAAAAGCAGGAAAATGCAGCCTGAAGTCTAGAGTCTACCAGGTTCCGAAGGAGCTTTGTAAATCCCCGGTCAGTTGAACTCGGTTAACCCTAGCCAGCCTCAACATTGGAGTACTTTTACCCACACAAAGAACGTGCTCGCAATACCAAATATGACCTAAGTGGAAGAAAATTCGAGTCTTCGAAAAATAAAAGACACAAAACAAATTAAGCATTCATGTCGACGCGTTCAATCAACGCCGAGGGGCCAGAACGATCGAGCCCGAAAAGGATTACAACTCTGCAATTGACTTGGCGGAGTCGGAGAAACGAGCATATTCTTATATATATTCTGTTATAGATCTCCGATAGCCAACCGGTTGGACAGGAAGGCAAACTGGAGCGGGCGGGCTGGAGGCCTTGCTGGAGCGGCATGTGGAGCCGAGCTCTTTTGTGCTGCCCACAAACAGACAATGGGCACAACACAGCTGCAGGCGTTGGGCGATTTAATAATTTTTGTCTGTTGTAATAATCACATTAGCGCCTGCCGAGGAAAGCGGAGGCGGGAGGAGGAATGGAGCCGAAGTGAACGGCTATTGGAACGGAGCATAATGGACAAAAACGCTGCACATACCTAAAGATACATGGACAAAAAATATCACAAAAACTAAGCGAGCTATTTGCAGTTTTAAAGTCAGGAATAGGCAGATATTAGTTTATTCTTAAAAGATTGTTTCCTGTTGCCACTGGAACTTTCTTAATGTAAAAAAAAATAGATAAAGTTTCTAAATGCGAGCTAATTAATTATCAAATAGAGGCTTATATTTCTTTCTGTGCATTTATAAACATATGTATCCGACTGATTGTTTGGGTTTAGGGGCTAAGACACCGCCGCCAAAGAAGGCAAACAATTAAAACCTGCGCTCCACCGACCGCCAACCAGAAAGACAGGCAGGAAAAAAAGTGAAAGTCAGATACTTGTAAAATAAATGTTATAGAAATAAGCGAACACAATCTATGCGATGCCGATACAGATATAACTTGGGGCTGCAGCAGTTGTTGCTGCTTGGGCTGGCGCATAAATTGATTGCTACACTTAACTTGAGCCAACTAGTCAAAACGGGAACGCGGCAATCGAACCGGCCACGCCGACCAGCTGCCGACTGAACGTTGGATTGCCGATTGCCGATTGCCGGACAACCAGTTTTCGGCGGACTACAGGAAAACCAATCGAGCTGCGGCCAAGAAATATGCGCGGATAGGAGTAAAGTCGCAGGCATTAAGTGAAAAATTGCAGGCGAACCAAGCCGGAACGATCTGCGACTACTACTACAATGGTGACATGGCCGAGATGGGGCAAGTTTTGGCTTGAGGGTCCACGGGGGGAACACACGGACGCGGACGCGGACATCCATGGGTGTGGGTTCAATGTGCACTGGTCAGCTAACTGGGATTGGCCATTTAAGCGCTTGATTTATGCTTGCCACAGCGGAGAGCTACAATTGCTTGAAGGTTGCCTGCAATCCGATTGCAGGAATACCAGTATCATATTGAGTTGCGTTGCGTGATTCATGTCCATCGATCTACGGCACTACATGTGGAAGCTGCGCCCAACTCTAAGCTTTGGCAGTGTTAAGTTATGAAGCTGGGAAGAGCTTGCATCATCCATCAAAATGTACAGATAGGTCTTGATATAGAAACCAAAATATAATTAACATGAAACCGATAATTTACACAGATAATTTATATGCATATTTTCATATAAGCCGCAGTAAAAGGCAAACTATTTTTGCATCTAGTACTTGAATTTGTTAAGTTGTATACCATTCTACATTATAATCAACAGTATAAATAAATCCATTAGGATTTCCCTTAAGGATTTTCATAAATTTAAATTTGACCCAAAAAAAAAAGTGAAAAATCTTTTCCAGATTTATTTTTAATATATGTATCTTTATACGAACATTGTCCTCGCTTGTCAGCGGCCAACAATAACCTCATTTTGTTTCCTTTTGAAATATAAAGGGTCTCCTTAACTTGATGCCAACTCATTTTTTTAAGTTCTTCCACCTTTATATTTAATTTTTGTTTGCCTGTAAACCGTTTTACCGTTGTGTGCTTGTGCCTGCAAATATATATGTATAAACCTTTTGGGCCGAAAGTGCAACCAAATCGAGTGACTCATAACATTTTGGCGACTATACCAATTAAAAGGCATTCAATTGCAGAAAATTTGATTGTTTTCGAGTGGTTTCATGAATTATGCGGTTATATCAATAGTAAAAATTGAATCAAAGCATTTTGATTATACAAAATGAGTCACAGTCAAGCTTAATGTTTGGTTTTTACGTAATGCGTAAGGTGAATCGGAACTGACACATTATTTTCTGTGTTATTCCGTTTCTTCTTTGGTTTGAGATCTGAGAATGATTTGTCTTTTGTTGGGGTTTTAATATGGGCTTTCATTGATGACTGTATACCGGTTACCGAAGGACTTATCCAACCACCGATGAGTTGTCATATTTAATGACTTAGCATACATAGTGACTGAAAGCAAGGGAAGCCGGTTTTAATTTTAAGTTTTTAAGATGCTAAGGAAAGTATTCATAGACGGACTGGGCTGAAAAGTTTTGTTAATTTGTTACTGGCATTATAGTTGTATTGTATTTACGTGAATTTTATGCCTCAAACAACAGTTAGGAGGCACTTGCTATATGGAGAGAAAACAAATAAATACTGACTATTTGCAGAGGTTTGTTGTTTGGCTGCGAGCCACTCAAAATTGTGAGCAAAATTTAAATGAGTGAAGCCAACAGCTGAAGAATCGGAGAGAAGCGAGGCCTCGAGACAGAGGGGTTTGGTTAAACAGCTCGGACTGAGGCTGAATCTTGCCGTGGAGGCGTCTGAGCGAATCTGATTGAAAATGCCAAGCGGATGACTGGTTGGCTCGTGTAAAATGAAGATGATCCAGGTGAAAAGCACCGCCAGGTGACATTTGGCAATGGAACGGTTCCCTGAGAAAGCTTCCCGACAAAAATAAACCCCACTCAGCGTGTGCTAAATGCCAAGAAAATCTTGAGACTCGGCCCGCGGGTCGCTAATTTAATTTTATAATTTATAGAACAAGTTGCTTGGTTTTTGGGTGTGTTGATATATTTCGCTGAACGGGTTTGTGCTCCGCAAACAACGCAAAATGTTTTCAGCTCCGAAATGCTAAATAGCCAGCTCCGCTGCAGCTTATTCGGGGTGGCATTGTGGAATAGTAAAAGCAAAAGTGTTGCCAACGAACCAACCGAAAACCCGTTAGCAGCAGAAGTGGCTCGAAAGAAAAGCAAGAAGCTGCTGCTGCTGCTGCCAACGAAATAGAAAGAGATCCGTCGTAACTTTCACATGCAGATGTATGGCAAGAAAATTGTACCGTTCGTTAGAGCTGACGATCGGATGACGGCGATGAAATGGCACAAAAGAAAAGGCCAACGAATCAGCGCGATTGTCTCTCACAGATAGCGAGAGTGAGAGAGTTGGCCCAGGTGAATGTTGCTCCGGTTAAGCTGGCTATAAAAAGAACAGAGGAATTCCGAACCGAGACACTTTTCACTGCCTTTGCACGGGCACGGCTTTTGGCCAGCGATTCTGCATAATTTGGCCAGCTGGAAGCTTCTCTCTTCTTTTCTTATTTTCGCCTGCGTGGCCCACTGATTTTCAAATTGAACTTCGTGCGAGTATTTCGTATTTGATTTCTTTTAATTAATTTTTTTCTCTTTGAGTGGCTGTTGTTGGCCGTGTGTTGGTGGTAAAATGGTTGTTGCTGTTGCTGTTGCTGCACTAAACTTTTGGCCGCACACACTGGCACTCGCCCACAGATACAGACACACTCACTCGCACACGCATGCGCGCACGTACCGTTTTGTAAGACGTTTCTCTCTCCGCCTCGTTTTCTTTCGCTGCTGTCCGCGGTAGCTCTTTTCGAGTTCGTTGTCTTCGCCAAACTGAATTGAAGTCTTTCGTTTTTGCCCATTGGAAGTGGCCCGCTGCCAGCTGTGGCGCGACTGCGCTGTCGCTGGAAGTGAATTTTTATGAGCGCAAAAGCTTGTTTTTGTTGTTTATATTTTTTACTTGGACCGCTACTGCCTGTTTCTTACTTGTTTCTGAAGTGGTGAGTGGTAACGGTTAACAAAGCTGGTAGCGGGTCCTCATAAAAAATGCGCATTGGCTAATACAATAAGGCTTGACATCCTGGGACCTTTAATTTTGTAAGAGTTGATAACAAAACATTTTTTTTATAACAAAAATAAACAACAAATTTAAAACGAACAATTATTTTAATCAATTTGTTAATCCTTTCTATTTATTAAAAGTGAAAGATAAGTCAGTTTTCTACACTTATCTATCAATTAGCTCTTATTACCGATCTCTCCCTCATTTTCCTCCTGTTGATCCACTCCTTTCCACACTGCATATGTCTTGGACTTTAATTTGCATGCTTTTATTTCTTTTGTTTTTGCGACAGCTTTGGTCGAGGTCGTCTGGTTTTTTGCTCGTTATTTTATTTTTTTCTCTTCAGCTGCTTTCTGTTGCCGTCTTTGGGTGCTGCTCCAATATTACGATCGCAGAGCGGAAGAGCCTGAAGAGCGAAAGAAAGAGAGCTCTGCAACTGGAAAGGTTTCAGCAATGTGCGATTAATGTAATTGGAAAGTAATAATATACGAAGACAATAAATATTTATTTATTATTATATTTTATGTTCAACTTATTTAGACATTCTTATTTGATTCTGGCCAGGATCATATGTTTTTGGTGGCAAGGGCTGATCCTTCGACGTCATAGCCAACTTAACACAGCCCAATAGCTAATATTTTTAAAGAAACCATTTGGAATTGTCCACCACCGGAAAGCTTTTATTTTTTTATATATTTTCCTAAAGCGACGCGGTTCCAACTTACATTTATTGGACAAGTCTAAATGGATAGGTTATTTATTTGTATTATTTCAATATTTTCATTTTTTCAATTTTTAAATAAAAATTAAACAGGCGGAAAATTGTATTATATTTCCTAATATTTTTCCTTTTAAAAAAAAACGCACAAAATAAATATTTAAATAAGCGTTTTGTGCTATCGACATCAGCCGATAAGTCGATTTTTGTTATCCTATATTAGATAAGTGTGCCCGTAATCGTAGTAAAGATACCGACTTCGAATATGTCAATATCACTAAATCCAATCTTAATTTATTTAATACGAAATCATTTGGTAACTTTACCGTTGGGCTTTGTTTAATAAAACAACTAAAATTAATAATTTTCCACTGTCAAAATATAATTTACAAAGTCACGAGTAGCAGTTTTTAGTATTTTACTTCTGCAGCATAATTTAGTACATTCCGGCGAGCCCCAGTGTCCTTCTTTGGCGCTCCGGCGGCGGTCACACTGGTCGAGAATCGGGCAAATAATAAAATAAAAGGCACCGAGCCGCAGCAACAATAATAAAAATAAAGGCAGGCGATTCGATAACCGAGCACGAAAACAAGGGGCACATAGTATAAACAGCCACCAGATTCGAGTACACGTCGGTGGCGAGCAGGCAAACAAGGCGGCTGTGCGGGGAGGTGCGGATGTGAGTTTCCCACTCGGTGTCTCCGACTTTCCGACTTTACGGAGCGGAACTGGCACGTCGTACCAGTGTACCTACGTGACCACGCACATACATATATCTACATATACAGTACTATATATCGCTTCATCCAGATCCAGATCCTTCAATCCGGAGCGGAGCTGTGCTGTGCTGTGTGTGCTTGTGTGTCGCCGTAGGCGTGCTTCTGCAGCTGAATCTGCACCTGTATCCGTCACAATGGGCGCCTGTGTGTGTCGCATGAACCCCGACAACGAGACGATGAGCGTCTCCTCGGCGAGTATCTCGCGTCCGGCTAGTGCAGGTGAGTGGCCTTCGCGCGCATCATCGGCCTCGGCCTCAGCGTCTATATCAGTCGTTAATCTCATCTTCCCGCCGACAGGCATTGCCATGGGCGCGGCACGCAAAAACCGCCCGCTCTGCCACGAGACCATCCGCTGGCGCTCCGACGTCCCGCTGACCGAGGGCCAGCTGCGGTCCAAGCGGGACGAGTTCTGGGACACCGCGCCTGCCTTCGATGGACGCAAGGAGATCTGGGATGCATTGCGGGCGGCCACCAATGCGGCCGAGGGCCTCGACTTCCAGATGGCCCAGGCCATTCTCGACGGGGCGAATATCTCTGTGCCGAACGGGTAAGTTTGGCTCCGCCACCCCAAATCCGTGGCTTTCCGGTGTCCCTAATGACACGGCATGCTAATTGCCATCGTCTGCTCGGGGTCCGGGCGAGAAAATCAATAATGTATATAGTTTTCGTATGGTCATAACTCCATTAATGCATGACAGCGATTTGCCTGTGTCCTTTGCCGGACCGCGACGGGGTATCATAAATTTGTGATGAGCGCCGCCATGGGAGTCGGAATTGTGAAAGAAATCGCGCTACTGGACACTCGTTAGTCTAAATGAGAATCCACTGCCCAGTGGGTTTATTTACGTTCAGAGAATTGTAGTTTATAAATATTATTTTTATTATCAAATGCTCTTGATCAATGATTGATTTACCAGCTAGAACTGCAAAAAAATTTCAGAATGAAATGTGTACATTTACAAGCTACTTCCCGTGTAGGGTATTTGATACGCCGACTTCACCTTGAAACTTTGTGCTAACGTTTTTATTAGACATTCGACATCGATTTTCAACTGACACTCTGACTCTCTCGCTAAACGAGGACTGTGAACTATATTTATTTAAATGCAGCGCTGACCTTTCCACCACTTTCCGCATGTTGCATGTCCGCGTCCTTGCCGACTGCCTTGCTACACTCCCGACGTAATACCGGCGTTATCAGGCCTTTATCAGACCCTAGCTGCCTACCCCACTTGGCATTGAATCATTAGCATTAGACTCAATGGGTTGACTAATGGGCTTTTCGGGGTGGCTGGGATTTGTGATAAGATAGTGATAGGGAGCGGATGGCACACCCGGTTACCGACTCTATTTGTTATTTCCACAGCTACCTAACAGAGTGCTACGATGAGCTGGGCACACAGTACAAGGTGCCCATTTACTGTCTGTCATATCCCATCAATATCGTTAAGGAGGAGAACGGACGCGACTCCCCTGCCGAATACTCTGAGCCAGTGGATGGCGGCACCGAGATATTCCTGAAGCTGCGCATATCATCGACGATGACTGATGTTAAACTGCCGGTGTACTCCAAGGATACGGTGGGTCAGTGCAAGAAGAAGCTTCAGGTGAGTTCAGAGTCCACAATTAAGCTTGAGCTAGTTCCAAACAATTATATTTGTGGAGTACTTATATCGTTGTGTTCTCCTCTTTTAGGCGGCGGAGAATGTGGACGCCTGCTGCCAGAGATGGTTCTACAGCGGCAAGCTACTAGGCGACAAGGTGCCCATCGACGAGTGCAGCATACACCAGGGATATGTGGTGCAGGTGATTGTAAACACCGAGCACTACAACCACGACAACAGCACGAGTACGGCGCACGCGCTTGCAAGCTAGCGGCGCAGGCAGCTCCAACTAGTCAACAGCAGCGGCAGGAACAGCAAAAAGCCACGACAGCAGCAGCAGCAGCAACAACAACAATGGGCCAAAGCGAACAGAGGCATTTCGGCGAGGAGGAATGCCATATACTCAGTTCACAGCACAAGGAACCTTAGGGGGAATGTACAGCACAAGCGGGAGCAACAGCAACTCATTGCATTTATCAAAATAAGCAACAATTGCAAATTGTTGTTCTGTCTGCCTTGTTGTTGTTGCTGTTGTTGTGGCTGCTCGCCTTGTTATGCTTCGTGTAATATATACCTATATATATAAATGAAATTAAACAAAAGATGGAAAGTTGCTGAGTAAGAGGGAAATCGGAATGGGAAATGATTATAAGATACATAAATTATAAACCTAAATATATTTTTTTGATAATAATTACCATAAATTCAAAGGATTTAAGAAGTCTACAAAACATATACTTCAAATATATATGAGATCGGCAGACAACCGCAATCTGCTCGGGAAAATTCCCGATTGAAAACTCAAACAAAAAATATGTACATTTTTATAAAGAGCGAAATGAAGGGCAAATCTATTAACTAATTGTAAGCAAGTGTTAAAGCATTTGCCTAATGCTAAGATGTAATGTAAAAATAAACAAGAACTGTAGTATTCGGGCCGCAGAAAGCATGTAACAAACCATTTTTGATACTGTACAAAATGCCAAGCACAATAATTGTGAGAGAAACCAGAGAACACACACAAATTGTTAAGCAAATCACTTGCTCAAACGTAGTTAACAAGATCGCGAGGCGGGGCGGAGGCGAGGTAGGGAGTTGAGGAAGAGTTAACCCAAGTACCTTATACATGTATATCATTTAATTTGCTTCTAGTGTTAATCATGCAATCGAGTGGAATCAATGAATATTTATTTATCTGTCAAGCACATGAATTTAAGGAAAATTTTTAATTTAATTCATAAAATACACGTATATAACGAGATTAGACGTCGAGTTTATTTCATTAGCTAATACATTTGTATTTGTTTTTAAATCGTGTTGAGTGCGTTACACAACCATTGGGCATATTTATCGGCGGAATATCAGTTAGGCCCGGAATTATGTCAACAAAAGATAAGCAACTTAAAAGTCGTTTTTCGTATGTCTGAATAATGAATTTAAGCACGTTTTTTAGTTCAGAATTTTCCTTATTTAAATATATTTGTTTAATTTTAAAACCTGCTGACAATTAACTAAGAACTCAGTCAATTCGATGAGTAATTCTATGCTAATTCATTTACATCAGAATGCACATAGATTCATTCGTTTTGATGAGCCATTTGCAATAGTTTTGTAATGCACTTCAAAAGCAGAGTGTAATGGCCAAAGTTGAAGCAATTATTGAAAAAAAATCAAAAGAAATAAAAAAGAATTGGGCATAAGTGCGGTGCCTATTCAAGTGTTTTTGATCTTTTATTTAAAATCTAATTTTTCTATTATAAATTATTATAAATAAATAAAAACACAAAGCCAATTCGGCCGTCTAACCCCTAGCGTCCATTTTTTGCAGCAAGGTGAGAAAGGAGAAGGCTGTTGTGATGGTCTGAAATTATGAAAATAAGAATAGAATAATTAGTCACTAAATTTTACTCACCCCCCGAAAACGTTCCACATTCAAGTTGGTTATTTTTCCAGCAGTCAGCTGGAACTGCCTGCGTGAGTTTAGCATGAAAAAGAGGAAATCGCTCCGGACCTCCTTCAGATGCCGCTGCCAGGGACTTCGCCACAGGGCCTCGCCACATCGCTGGCTGTTCTGGTACACAATGTCGGCAAAATAGCAAATAATAAAGAGCTCATACAGCACCAGCAGCAAATACTGGCCCAAAGAGACCATTCGCATGAACGAATTGGCAGTGGTACTCTTTGTTGATACGAAAGCCACGAGGCACATGAGGAAGGTTACCTCTCCGATCTTCACAAACCAAATTGGACTGTAAAAGCGCTCCATTTGCTTCAGGGCCGCTACTATATAACGATGGTGCTGAATGCAGTGCACGAAGGAGTCTCGAAAGGCCTTTCGAAAATCGCCAGAGTATTCCGTTTGAGGTGTATGGTGGAGCAGTTCCTGCAGAGGTGTCTGTTCCTCCAAGGAGTAAGCATATTGACTGGGCTCGGCATCGGATACAGACTGCTCAGCCTGTAGTGTCCTGTGGGTTGTTGAACAATTTAAAATCATACTCATATATCTTACTTGATCGAACTATGGAATATTTTCAGGATCTGTAAGGTTATTATTTTTAAAAACACAATTCTTAGCTGAACTAACCTTAGTTCGTCCATATTAGCTTCCATTAGTACGTAAGTAGTGGCCAATACATTCTTCAGACTGCAAAAGAGAACGTCGTATTGTCCCGATATAAGGACACACAGCACCATGTGTAGGCCACTCGAGGAGGCAAATGAAGCCGCCACCTGGATCTGACCCATTGCCTGCAGGAAGAACACAACCTCATAAACAATGGGTTGCTATAAAAAATACTCTCTATAGTCTGAAAGCTCTATAAATATGATGTAACTCAAACTTACTGTGTAATCAAAGGGATACCAACAGGCCAGCGGCAGACTCTTGTCCCTGTAAACAATGGGAAGAGCCAGCCAGAAAATGGTTCCTATATAGCAGCAGTACACATAGGTCTTGATCCACAGCTTGGATATCCGATATGCCTCCGCCATGGTCACATAGCTGAATCCCACAGCGGAGCGCGGCTCATATTTGTCATTAATCGAGGCCAAGATGTCGTCCAACAACCTGGGCCTGAGTCTTCGAAAGTACAGCTTCATGGCAATGGTCCAGATATAAATGATCGTTTGTATTAGGCAGTTTACGAAGAAGTCCAAGTCCCCCTGTCCATAGTTTATGTAGATGGTGCAAATAAACAAACCAGCTATATGCACTGAAACAAAGTAGTTGAAGAGTTCGTAGAGTACATCTAGAACTCGGACCACATAAGCCAGAAAGCCAGAGCCTTTGAGGTAATAGCCAAAGGGATACATGGCGGCAATGCACATGGTCTGGCGAACAAACACAAACAGATCCCGACGCTTGGCGAGGTCCTTATTCTTATTTTCCGTGTTATTGCTGTTCATCGTGAGTCAGTTAACTGTTTGGATCAGATCCTTAAGGCTTAACCCTTTTTATAAAGGTAGCATTCAAACAAATTATAGATCTGGCCACTACTAAATAAACTTTAAATTATATGCTTATGGTAGCATCCTTTGGCAAACTTTTCCCTCATTTGCCTGAAAAAATATTATTTAAATAAATAATAAGAAGAATTATTCGTATTTTTGTATGATTTCTTTGGAAAGTTTGAAAACTTTGTAGTAAATAACTCAATTAATGAATGAATAATAAAGAGCTCACAGTTAAAAGTTTTAAGCACTATTACTTGTTTTTCCCCACTTAAAGAAACTAAAAAACCTTAAGTAGAGTTTTTTATAGGTCAGGTAGGCTGAGAAGGTTAAGAGTTAAGTTGAAGGTTAAAAGATGGGAACCCAATTTTAGAAGAAATTTTAAGAGTAGAATAGTAAGTATCAAAACCTAACACAATAACAATACAAAGTCCCTGAACCAAGGTTTACATTTCGTTTTTTGGACCCATTTTTAGGTGACTACTACTACTTAGTAACGTTTCAATTTCAACACAAGTGTGTTAACCTGATTATTTTGTTCACTTTGGCCAAAAGACTTTTACTTCTCTGTTGGTCAATAGCAAAACAACAAGGCAGTGCTGGCTCTGAGAAGTTTGGCAACTGGGCCTTACCAATCATAACGCCACTTGACCGTCCAGCCATTCAGACGAATTCCTTACAATTCCTCAGCAAGCTGGGCCATCAATTCCAAATAAACCCTGCAGCCGAGAACGGAAAAAGCGCTTTACATTGAAAGCCAGTTGACCATGTCCAAAGAGTCGTGACTGCGATATGTTGCCAGCACTTGATTTCGTACGCCGAAATGCGCACACAACAATGCGAACGGAACCAATATGTCGGAGGAATAAGTCAGCCGGGAGGACTCCGCCCTGCCTCCCCAGGAGGAATCGCCCTCGCCCGAAATGCGACAAGTTTCCGTTTCCTCCGTGGATGTGCATGTTGCACAAAGTGGCGACATGCGACGAGTGAAATGCGTTCAAGCCGTTGTAGGTGGTGGGTGGTGTGTGGCAGTACTTTATATGGTATATGTAAGGGCTTTGTGGCAGATGCAATCAAGCATCGGCCAGTCAGTGCATCGGTCCCTCCTCATCCCTTATTCCCTGGTCATTATTTTAATGGGGTGTTCGTGGAGGAATGCTTTTAGTCTCTGGCGTCCATTCCACACCCACTCCATGTTGCTTGTTGGACATTTTCCATTGATTAATTTATTCCTTAATTTTCTGGAGCTTCGTAGTTATTTTTACAATAATAAACAATAAGAGGGAGTGTACAGAAAGGGAGAAACTAGACCTAAAGCTTAACGCCAGAATATTGAGTATATTCTTTGATTGTTTTTGAATCATTTGAATATTCACGAAGAAGTAACTAGTAAAACAACGACTTTATCTATTTATTCATTCCTTAATATGCTGCTGTTTCTTTATTATTGTAATTACTGCAATGTACTGATGAGGCATATAGAGATTAACAATGGATTCTGGCGAACAAAATGAAGCAATTAAGCAAGAGTCATGCACATGAGCTTGGCCTTATCAAATGAGCGGCTAATATACACGGTAAGACAAGCCTGGATGTGGGGGACATGAGATACGGAATACTGATCCGTTCCTAGTCGATGTTCAGCTGACGGAAGGTGCCCTCCATGCCGAACAGGTCGTCGCTAGTCTTCACACCGCCGGGGCGCAGGGACTCGTTGGCCTTCTTGTCCTCCTGCTCCTTGAACCACTTGGTGTTATCGGCCAGCTTCTGCTTCCACCACTGGTTCAGCTCCACGATGCCACCGGCCTTGCCGCCGTACTCGTTGGGCAGGAGGTCGCGCGGCACCACCTTGTAGAGACTCTCCACGTCGTTGTGGAAGGTGATGCGACTGCGGATCTTCTCCTTAACGAAAGGCTTAACAAAGTTGAAGATGGTGTCCACCAGCGGCGAGATGTTGATCACATGCACCTCCTTCACCTTCACTGGATAAGCCTCCTGCACGGCAATCAGAAACTTCTTCACCACGGTCGGCGAGAATTTGGCAAAGTGAGAGGCACTGGCCACCGCTGCGTCCAGAATGAAGATGTCGCCGGCAATGCCCACGCTCTCCTCAGCCAGGCGAACGTCGCCGATCATCAGGGCCACCTTCATGGCGTCCAGGATGTGGTGCGGCTGGAAGTCGCAGTCGATGCCCCGAATGAACGTGATGCGGCGGCCATTGGGAGTAATGCCCGGCAGAGTGGGGCAGTGCCTGCAAGGGAAGATATTAAAGTATTCTGCTAAAAATTATTTAAAATAAATAATTTACTTACACATAATCCAGCACGATGTTGAGCTCCTCGCGATTAATATCCCGGTTGGAGAAGAACTCCGGAACGGCGTTGCGCATGGTGTAGTACATGTCCAACTTCTTCTTGACCTTCTCCAGGCTAAACTTGCAGCCGCGCAGGAAGGTCGTGAGGCGCATATCGTCCATGTCCTTGGGGAGGTGCGGCTGCGTCTCCAGCCACTCGCGAATCAGCTTGATGTCGCGCTCAATGTCTGCGGGATCCTCAGGCTCGCGGAGCTCCTCGCGGATGCTCACGCGCTGATCGGGTGTGGGGTGTAGCATCATCATCTGGGAAAGAATAAATATTTAAATATTAAAATAAATTACTTAAACTTATATTAATTGAGATTTCGTTTAAAACTCTTTCAAAAAAACTCCCATAACTTAATACATTTCATTTAGAATCTATTATAAATACAATAATTAATAACGAATTAAATTGTTTCTCTTAAAGTTCGACCTTACTATTAAAAGTTGCCCCCAGCCTTGAGATAAATTACAAAGATGGAGTCTCCAAATGAAACAATAAAATGACAACCCCTCTATTCTTCGCTGGCTATTTCGCCACACTTTTTAATACGTAATACAAAATAATCAGATATTTTTGACATTTTAATTGCGCGCTTTCAAAATGCTCGTCGTTAGGAGGTCTTGCGGTCACACGTCACTGCCTCGATTCATTAGCATGGGCTGTGGCCAAATATGCATTGCTCCAAGTGCTGCCCCCTCCCGGAACAGGTGTACTTGGAGCTGCGGCATTTGCGTAAGGGCCAAAGCAAAATCGACCCCAAAAACAGTGTTCAGGGCCCTTCTGCCTTTTAGTTTCGATTTGGTTCAGTGAATTTCGATGTAAGACCTTATAGGTAACCATATAGATTTGTAAATAATTATAATGTTGGCTCTGACAAATGAAGAAAAGTGGCTTAAAGATAGCCATGCCGGGCAGTTAGTACAGTAAGTGGCTACAGTATATCTTGGCTCAAACGCTTAGCCGCTTTTTTGTTTGCGCTCTTTGCTCCGTACTTTTAGCTTGTTTATAACTTTTATTTTGTTTACTTTTGACTTTGACACTTCTTTTTAAATGATGCATAAATTGTCTTTCGCTCTGGCATGAGGTAATTGACAATTCAACTGGGGCTGGCAGATAATGGAAGATCTGGTAATTTGTGTTAAACTTTGACCGATAGTTTAGTCAGCATTTGGTTTGGCAATTCCACAGCGCAGACGAAGAAAAATATACGGCACAAATGGGCCATATTTAATCAAATTTGCAACACCTGAGACGCAGAGCTCATTGGGGTCAGCCAGTCAGAGCTGGTAAGAGGAAAAGCTCTCGAAATGAGCCACAGTCTGGGAGGGAATTTGAGCAGAGCAACGTGAAAAGGCAAAAATGTATATGCTGCACAGAGGAAAAAGGTTAAAAAGGGTGTAAATTTGTATTTTACATTAAATTTTACAAACTAAACCCATGTAATAATGGTATTAAATCAACTAATAATATAGGTTTAGGATAGTATTTAATAAGCTTAAGCGAAGAAGGGAATTTTTAAGTGAATCTTTATAAAATAAATTTGATATTTTAAACTTGATTTATATTTTATCTATGTTTAAAATGATTTTTATCTAGCTTCATCATCATTCTTTGTTTAAAGTATGAAATAGTATTATTTCCTCTGTGTAAGACATGGCCACAACCGGCTGCAATGCACCTAGTGTTGCTGCTGCTGTTGCAAGTTGCAGTTGCAACCTGTTAGAATTGCAATTACCACCGGCAGACCGGAGGAGGCTCGGCCACACTCAAATTGCTCTGTGTGCACACACTCGCATGGTTTTTGTTGGTCCGCTAATGGTCGTCTGGTTGCGTCTATTGCAAATTTTCCTTCTGGCAGCCAAGTCAATTGCAAATATTGCGAAAATCTTCAGCAAAACAAAACAGCGGGCAAAACACAACGAAACGAAAATCAGAAAATCAGAAAATCGGGCGGACAAGAGTCAAGAAAAATGGTCAGAAAACGGGTTTTATTAACTTATTTTTCTTCGTTTTTTTTGGCATTTCGGGTCCAGGTAAAGTGCTTTCGGTTTTCGTCTCTTTCAGCTTTTGTCTTCTGCTTCTATATCTGTCTCTATCCCTATGTCGTTACAATAATTCTGTGGGGTTATTTGTTTTGTAATGCCATTATTTGTAAGAATTTCGAAAACACTGTGGCGGGTAGCATTTAAGTGGTTTAGGAAGTGGTCAGTCAACAAGATGACTTCCAAGATAAAAGAAGAGGGCTTGAGCCCTAAATTTGTCATGCTAAATGGTCTTTAGGTCTTAATAGGGCTTATGAATTTAATAAGTTTTAAGCTAAATAGCATATAAACTTAATGGACAATTTGACAGTAAGATCTATGCAGTACTTTCAGGCTTTGATCTTACAGAAGATTTGCTATAACTCCCAAATCAAATACTCAATTCAATGAACCCTTTTCATTGAGGAATTCCTTCAAAAAACATTCCCCCTTCATTGGGTGCAATTTTAGCATTCTGAAACGACTTTAACGACTTCAACGACCTTTGTTGGACCACATAAATCGCCTTCCTTATTACTCGCTGCCACTCGAATTGAGTTATTCGCACAGTTTCCATTCAACTTATTGTTCCCTTGTCGAATTTATGGCTCTGCGTGGGATGGTCCCGCCAATGTCCTCAACTTCTTTTGTGTTTCTCAAATTCAGCACATGATTTGCACACTTTATCGCGAATAATGTTCGAGGCACTCATTTAAATTCCGCTCATTATCCTACGCAGCCCGAGGAATGGGGAACCCAAAGGTCGAATCGCGGTATTTGCATGTATCTGGGAGGTAGATGGCTCACCTTGGTTAGAATGAGAGTTGGTTAGTTGGTCAGAGGTAATCCTTTGGGTGATTTATCCAGCGGACAACGCGGCGTATGATGAACAGCACACAACCGAAGCGCTCAAGACGGTAACAGAAACTGAATGTCTGCAAACACGTTTCGAACCACTTAAATACTGCCGAACGATCGCCGAAGAGACCCGAGCGGAAACGAGTGGATTTCGGGCCGCACGATTGCGGCAACAACAACGGCGAAAGAAAACCGAAAGCCGTAAAACAGATCATGCCATGAAAATCGGTCAAAGAGAAAAATGCACGCGCTGGCTCCTCGGCGAGGCAGGAGGAGAAGGAGGAGGGATTCGGCGGCTGGCCATTTGCGCAAGAGAAGTTCAATGAGCGGCGCAGACTAATCACGCTCCACTGCTGATCATCCAGCCGCGAGACTTGTCGAGCATCCCGCCAGACAATACTCCTGACAGCCACCTGTTTGGCTTAGTACTTTTAGCGTTCGTGTCCTCAGTCTTTTGATTTGCCCCCTTTGCATCCCTCCCGAAAATCTGCCAAAAGTTCGTGTCCACAGTCTTTTGTTCTGTGGGAGCTGCCTGAGAAAGCATCAGTCACACACAGTCAGAGTCAGAGTGCGTGCCGAAAGTTAGTTAGTGATTAACTTTCGAACGCCCGAGTGTGCCGATTGCATTATCTAGCCGCCGCTGCCTTGCTGAAATGATCTCTGTCATAATTGTTTCTTTATACTTTTTCGACATTTCACAATTAAGCAATTTAGTGCACATGGAATTGGCGTTGGATTCGCCGACTTACAGCTCTCCTGCTAGGCAGCCGCGAGTCGTTGAACTTGCCGGCCGTTTCCTCATTTTCATTTAAATGAAAATGAACATTTTCCATAACTTTGTCTTGGCTTGGCTTGCATTGCGTTTTGCTCGTGTGGCTTTTATTTTCCTCTTGCCATTTTTCTCTTTTTTGGTTTTTATTGTTCCAGCTAGCTGATTGCTAGCAATTATCATCGCCCGATGAGGGGGAGGGGCTGCCCGGAGTACGGAGGGTTCCGACTTTGACTTTGCATGCATTGAACTTGATCTGCCCTTTTTTCTAAACCAAACAATGCGAGACGCGGCCAATGTGGCAATAAACGTCGAGTGAATGCAAAAAAAAAGAAGAAACTGTTACCAGCTTAACAACGCACACCGATGCGATTGGAAAAACATAGCAAATATATTTTAGTATTCGACGGGAAAGGTGGGGTACTTGCAGTTCCCATGCCCTTAGATATCGATGACGTCTATAGTTTTTAATACTCAGTGTTAGGGAAATTTACAGAGCATATTTATATCCAAAACTAATATAATACAAAGCAAGTATAGTAAATTAGTATGATTTTATTTTACTTATAAAATATTTTCCCAATTTAAAGTTTGTTTTAAAATTCTTAGTATTTTAGCTTAATTTTGAAACCATTTTTTATTGGGAACATCTTTTGTAAGTAAAAAAAAATTACTAATTTACAATTTATAATTTGTACAACTTTTTAATATAATAGAGAACACTATTTAATTTTCATAATGAAACAGTGTGCTAAACTCATTGGCTCTGTGATGTTTTTACTATAAGACCAGAATATTACATTTTTATTAGTATTAATTAAAAATTGAAGGTCTTAAAGATTCTCTGCTTCCTTAGCGACTCAGGCTGGTACTGAAGGTTATCCTGACCATAGCAAAAACGGATCAAAAAGGAGCTTAGCTTTAATTGGAGGCTCTTGAATGGGGTCTCACCATTTGTACTTTACATTATACCTACCATTAATAATTATTAATTAATTATTATAATTAAAAGATTCAGGGGATGTATTTTTTCTAATTAATAATTCATTAATTTCTAATTAATAAAAATATGTTTAAACATATTACAATAGAAATATAGATATAAATATGTCAAGAAATTCTTCACGAGAATTATATCACCACGACCTACAGAATATATATTGAACCAAATCTTTGAACTTGTATCTCCTGAAAAGGGGCAACTCAAATTTCTCCATTACTCAGTGCAGTCACCAAGAAATGAAAATAGCTCTACAACAGTACAATTATGTAAGGCAAACAGGTATAAGTAAGGTACTTAAGGCTCTTTAAAAATGACATTAACAAAGTCGCGTGTTAAAAATGCTGCTATATATTTATACGGTGGTATGTTAATGACTCTATTCGGACAACTCGAAAAGAAATCGCACTGGCGATTGACCAATGGAGCTGACACATTCGCGCAAATAATTAAAACTGCAGACGAGAACAGGAAGATGTCGGCTGCCCTGCTTGGGCGAGGCAACAAGAAACATGAAAGAAAGAAAACTAATTAAACCATAGACTTATAAATTAAGTAGTTTCTGCTGCTGTTATTGTTGCATTCCCAAAGTCAAGAAACTTTCGTTGGCAGACGAAAGTCTGCGCAATAAAGAAATTAACAGTAAGAAGCGGTTGGGGCACGGAGAGATGGGTAGATACTTCTACGCTCCACCTCATCTTACCTCACCTGGCGGCGGCTCACACTCTTGGCTTGGCTTGGCGCAGTCATAGTTATAGTCACTTTTTGTTCGCATTTCGTTTTTTATTTTGTTTTGTTTTATGAAAGCTGCAAGAAATAAAAACTTTGGCCGAATGTACGGAGCGTGGCCGCATTAAAAGTTCGCGTTGTGTAGCGTTTTAAACTGGCAGCGGAGTCAGCCAGTTGCCATATGCCAGTTGCCCAGTTGGGCAATTTGGAAATCCATAAAGTGCGCTTTCAAAACGCCAAAAATATAGGAGAGCTATGTGGAGATCCACACACATATGTATGAGTGTGACTCGGAATTACACTTTTGCCACATTTCGCTTAATTGTTGCCTGCAATTGTTGATGATTGTTTACTGTTTCTACAGTTGCGCCAGCTCATTTGGCCAAGAGTTACCAAAAAAATAAAAGAAAAGTTAATAAAAAAAGCAGCCCCATTAGAGCAAAACTAATACCGCTAAAACGAAGGATTGGTTTTTATAATTTAAATTCATTAAGTTCGTTCGCGCATCTGCCGAGAAAAACTGTTGGCATGCAGCCAGTGATGCGTGGGATCCCAAGTCTGCGCCATTGAATTCCACACTTGTCATGTGAGCAGGCCTTGGTAATTATCAGATTAGGCCCAGATTGGATTCATGATTTAGTAACGACTTTATTATATTTTAAATTAGTTTGTTTTATTAATTAATTGAGTTTTAAATTGCTTGAAAAACTGTTTAAGTAAAGTAGTAGGTTTCGGAATATAAGAAAATCCTATTTAATATTTACATATGAAAGTTTGTTGAGAAAAATGTGGTTTTATCAATGGATAACTCCTGAATTTTATAATATTTTATATACCATTATAAAGAGTTTATAATTTTATATTTTATTTTTTATATTTGGTAACACTAAACCAGCTTTTAATAGTTACCCTACTTTACCTTGGTTTGGTTATTTTTTAAATTTAAAACTGGAACTATGCTGTTAAAAGATCGAAAATTCTTCAGATATCTCAAAAGTGCTGGGAACTATATTCATTTATTAGTGACTTTAAAAAGCTTAAAGTTTAATTTCTACTATAGTAATATTCATTTGCAATATCCCTTAAACCTTTTTCATTTTGCAATCCATCCTGAAATTGTTGCATTTGCACTACACATTTATTTGATTTGCTTGTTGAGTTTACATTGAAAGCTCTACACGTGTACAAAATCGATAAATATTTGCAGGCTTCTATTTGCCCCAGCATGTGTGCCTCCATGATGGGCCAACGGTTCGCTCGGCGATGGTATAAAATGTATAATTTGCGTTATAATTGCTCTATAATATTGCTGCTTGCAGAGGGCGGGGGCACTGTGACGGGGTGCCTTTGGGGGGTCTGTTTAGCACTGCGGCTCCTTGGCATTCGCTTTCCTGGCACACACAATTCGTCGGCTCCTGCGACAGTTCACTTGAGCTGCACCAGCACCATGAAGTAGGTGACAACCGCACCGAGAACCTGCGAAGAACGAGGGAGGGGCAAATTGGAATTATTTTTACATCGCAACGCACGGAAATCGAATACAACGCACCGAGGCAAACAAATCCAGGGAGACGGTGAAGAACTTGGCACCCGATATGCTCATTGCCTTCTGGCACTGCTGGCACACGATCTGGACGAAGGTCTTGGCCTCCTCGGAGCCATCGTACCAGTGGCACGAGTAGGCGGCCTCCATGACAGATGAGCTCTGGAAAGGCAGAATACATTAGTTGAGTGGTTGCTAAGACAATCTCCCAGACTCACCTCCTCAATCAGGCGATTGCCAAAGATGCAAAAGTGAAACACCTGGGCCAGGGCATAGCCCAGGTACCCCACAACCGTGAAGGCGTACACGTTCACTCCTCCTATCTTGGTGGCCTGGTAGGCCAGCAGGGTCAGCTTGATGGTGGAGGTCAACATGTGCAGCAGGAGCGCAGCTCCGTAGGTATCGCCAATGGCCGCCACCAGGCTGCAGGGAAATGGGGAGCCAGGAACAAATACTCGAGTCAATAGGTTGATCAACAACGGCACACACAAGAAAGCAAGCCAACTGCCAGGACGGCAGGACAAACAAGGACATCACTCCGGGGGCCCTGGCCATGCAATCACCTCTCCTCCAGTGTCCCCCCAAACAACGATAGCAATTGGGGAAATAATCAAGAAAATCAAACAAGCTGCCGGCAAAGTCCCGAGCACCAAATAAATGCCCTAAATATTGCCTTTGCCAATTGTTGAGGACAAACAATCTATGAAAAACTTTTTAAAAAGAGCTCAAAGGTTTTGGTTTTTAGGGATAGCACTCGTAATGTGGTTATATTTAACATAAAATAAAAGTGTAAAATAATAAGAGAATATTTTTTGTTTATATAAAATTTCCTAAATATTATATCCTTCTATCCGTTTAAAACAATTCCAAAAACCACTAAAGACCACCACTAAACTCAATGCAAGGGTATATAAAAATTCGCTGAAATAGGTTCAAGTGTCTACTTCAACTGGCTGCAATTAGAGTTCAGGACAAGGACTTTTCCGGCCAGGTACGAGCCACGCCGCACATCCTATTAAAATCACGCAGATGCAATCACTCATCCCCTCGCAGTGGCCAGAGCCCTCTTACAATTTCAGTTTGAATTCGAACGGGTGCCGGACTCACCGCACCACGTGCTTGTGCCGCTCCACCCAGTACTTGATGGCGCTGCGCACCATCATCTCCTGTTTTTTGGTCAGGCCATTGGGATTAGCCCCGTTGACGCCAACGCCGTTGCCCCCGCCTCCGTTTCCGCCAAAGTTCTGCAGCGTGGATGGCGCACGAAATTGGGCGCCCCAATCCGCTTTTGAGCTGTAGATGCCCGACATGTCCATGTCGGCGCCGGGATCCTTTTCTGCAATTAAAATACATCCCATCATGGACCGAATCAAAGGGAGTTAGAGTGCACTGCATGAACTTAAGGAAGGTGTGGAAAATGCTTCTTTTGGATTAAATTGATAATGTTTACTTAATTTTCTAGTTTATATAATTCAAGAAAATAAGTGAATATCTTTTAAGAAAACTAAAGAGCCTTAAGTTAAAATAATAAACATACACAAACTTCGAATAACTTAAATTAATAAAAATTTAAAATGTTAAAAACTTACCTTCATTCCGTATTAGTTCCGATTTCGAGTTGGCCGACAAGGATCTGAAAAGAGCCGCTGAATTGGGCCTGTAGGTGTCCAGAGAGGCGGATAACTCCATCAGGGGCTTCATGATGCCCTTCAAATGCTGCAGCTGCTCGCAGGCAAAGATCAGCCAGGAGCAGAACATCACGTCGCAGAGATTCGAGTGGATCATCGAGAAGAGGACGTAGTAGATCTGAAAGGCGAAGCTGATCATGTAGAACATGCCATGGCTGGCGTTCCACGGATAGAACGACTTGATTGGCAGCCTCGGAATCTCCACTGGAATGCTGGAGTTTGTCTCATGATCCACCACCATTTTAACGCTGTCTCCGAAGAAGGTGATCGTGGTCCAGGCGGTGGCCGAGGCTACAGTGGTCAGCATCACCAGGAAGAAGAGCTTCCGCATCTTTGCCAGGGCAATCGAATGGTAGCGGGCATCCGATTCGGCAAATAAGGGATGTGTGTTAACCTGGTTCCAGATGTTCAGGGTTCTGGAAGAAGAGAAACAGTTATACAAGTTAAATATAAAAAAAAAGAAATATAAAAATAAAATAATGTATTCCAAATTTCAGGAATTAAAAAATTATTTTAATGAAACCTCCAAATTGTGTTTTTTTTTACAGCATCTCTTTGCCAAGTGTACTTTTTTACGATTGGCTGGTAATTGGTGTTAGAGTACTTACCTGTAGAAGTTCTTCTGGTTGACGGCCAAGTAAATGAACTTGGTGATGCAATGGGTGAAGAACAAAGTGGTTATCGTGTTGCCCGACAGCTCGTTGACCTCCTCGGCGTTCATGGCCATGTTGACCAGGATAAAGGCGAACTGCATCAACAGTAGCACCAGGTGCACCGAGGAGTACACCTTCTTCACGAACGCACTGCCGCCCGTAAAGTTGTGCATGAACAGGCCGGAGTACTTCATGGCCCGTATGTTGGGCATCAGATCGGCCACCAGGCCCGTATACTTGCTGGGCTGCATTGACGTTGTCATGCTGTGGAAAGGCAGAAAATGGCACGGCGGATATAATTGGGTTTTCACCAATTTAATTAGCAGCGGAAATCTTTGCCTGAATCCACATACATATGTGTGTGTGTGGGTGCGGCTCAAAGAGGAAATCCTGTCGCCAAATTAATTGATTTCGCCATGTTTTATTCATAGGTATGCGTAAAATGTGCTGTGCTAATTGCTTGTTTCGTTAATGAGATTTTGCTTAAGAGCAATGCCAAATAGTCTTCTTTGTGGGAGCACAATCAATGCATTTCATGTGATAATACAATTTTAAATAATAAATACAAATTAAAGCCAACAATCTATACGCGCTTTTTAAAATAATGAATATGAAAGTGCAAAAATCTGGTTTAATTCACATAAATCAACACAAATAATATGATTTCTTTTTTTACCTGGCTATTAATCCTTTCGAATTTCAAATGTAATTTGTATCCAGTTAATGTTTTAATCCTTACAAACCGAGTGCAACTCAATGCACCTTAGGCAAACATTTCAGTCACTGGGGCTAGACCAACACTATTTCGGTTATTACGAGCCTTTTAAAGTGGAGACCGATGTTAACCTGCCAGCAGGGCGGTGTCGACGTTAATGAAATGTGAAATCTGGAAGGTTAACCAGCTCCGGTCGACAAGTGCTTCCTCCTTTGCTCGGACGGACTGTACATAAGGACGTGTACTTTGAGGGCAGAATTCCCACGGCTCCGGCAAGGCCACGTTCAATCCAAGTCCCTGAAACTTTCACTCCAACCCACACACATGTTAATGAAAATATATGGGCTATGGGCCGTGGTATATGGGTTATGGGCCATAGGCTATAGGCTGGGCTATTTACCCGCCGGGCAGTGCTTAAAAATTCAACTTTTCAGCCACGTCCAGCCACGAGATGGGTGCGTGGCAGACGCCAAATTCCCACAATTAAATCGAACGCCCACGAACTTGGCGGCAATGGCCGCCGTCTTCAGGTCTAGGGCCCCGGCCTGTCCACGCGGCGTATGCGCAATGTGGCGGTGGGATATGGAAATACGCTCCTCTGACTCCTCTTGTGTAGCATCTGCGGTATCCGAACTTATGCAAATTTTAAAAGCATCGATTATTTTATTATGCCTGTTTGTATTTGTTGGCCTTAAGTGCCGCCGAGCAGCTCGGAAAGGGCATTTGCACCCAACGGCCGCCTGTGGCAGAGCCCTCCCCCAATCGCTGACCCAAAAAAAATAAGAAGAAAAAACATATATACCCATTTGCATGGAAATGTGTGTGTGCCGGGCCTGATGGATAGTTGTTCTTTGTTCATTTTTCGTTTTCGGTTCAAGTGTACCAAGGCTCGGAGGGGCTGGATTCAATCGGGAATCCTCAGAAACGAGGTTAGATGTGATGCCTGGCTTGGTTACATTTTATGCTGTTGAATGCGATTGGTAAATGGTATAGATTCTTGGAAAAATTCTATCTTCTTAAAGAAAAGTTTTTATATATAGATAACGAAGCGACCAATTGAAATGATGAGTTCAAAGGAAATTAAATTTATTTTTTTTAGGAGATAGAATAATATATATTCTAGATTGCTTAAAAAATTCACTGGGGGCTTAAAATCCTTTAATAATGTGTCCAAAACTATAAAATAAATAATACTTGTTAAAACAAGAAGCCAATATTCACTGAATTTGGGTGGTCAAAAACTTTAGGGCTTACTCTTATACACCTTGTTATAGGATTTAGTGAATTTTATTGCATATTTACTTATTTCTTTAAATTAGAAAATAAAAGCAATATTTAATATTAGATTTCTCCCTCCTCTTTTTTTCAGGGCAATCTCAAAAGGAGATACTTTTAGACATCTGTTTAGAGGATTGAAAAGCTCTAGTGAATTATGGTGTTTATTTACCTATTTCCATAAATTATAAAATTAAAAGAAGCTTTATATATTTTTAATTAAAATTAATTTATTTAAAAAAAAAAATAGAAAAGTGTTTTCAAGGCCCAATTAATAATGGATTTCTCTCTCCTCTTGATTTAAGGCAATTTCAAAAGGAAGATGCGCCCACCTGGAAAGCACAGCTGAGTACACCCTCTCTGGCGAAATGACTGCGATACATTGTAACAGGAAATAGGAAACACACAACGACTCTTGGCCAACTTCCATTCAAGTTCATTCGAAATGAGTTTTTACCAGCATTAAAATGTAGTCAACGTGCCTGGCTCACAAAGCACTGGCCAATACGATTACCATTACCTGTGCACAACTGCAACTATGTAAATGTGCTGTGTGGACAGGATCTGGTGCAGCCAGTTTACACAGATGTGCCAGTGTGTTATGGAGAACTCACACACACTCTGCTGACAGTTTGAGGATTATTTAAATGCAGGCAACTCACGAACACCAATTAATGCGGGAACGCTCGTTCACCTGTGTGCGTGCGTCTGTTATGACCTGTTATGGGTTTTAACAATATTGATTTAACGTTTAATTTGCCTGAACTGGGCCGTGCTAGCCAAGTTCCCGCATGTGGCCCTAATATCCTGGCCCTGCCGTTTTGCTAGATTTACTTTCACGGACTCCCGACTGAAAATGTAATTATGCGAATGCGTTTGGCTTAATTAGGTGACCGCGAACATCGCATCCAGTGCTGACAGCATTTCACCATTAATTATTAAACAAGTTTAAAGTGAGCAGTGACACGTACTTAATTTAAATTACAATTGAATCGAATAAACTAATGGAGGTACATTTTTACATATTCCGTTTGCCTGCAGGACATAAAATGTTCATTAATTCTAATGGATTGCTAATTGAAGTGTGCATTTATGGTTGATGATGTATGAACCCGGCCTAATACATTTATTTAAAAAAGAGTAAGGTATTTAACTGTTTTCTGCCGCCCCGAAATGTAGGCTTCACTTTGGGCATCATATTTCAGCCAAACGAGTTGTTCGCCATAATGGCAGCCACAAAGAACCACGTGGAGCTATTCGGAAGCTGGTGACTGGTAGGTGGCTGGGTGGTGGCTGGCTGGTGGCTGGCTGGTGGCTGGTTGGTAACTGGCTGGCACTTCCGAATGACATGCCCGCCCACACAGGCCGACAAAAACAACCACAAGCTGTGGAACAATAAAAACTCAAAAATAAACATAAAAAATTATTTGCGCAATCCATCAAATCGCTCATAAATTACGAAATCAAGGCGACACACACGCACACATCATAAAAACCGCTCGCACACACGCTTAAGCGTATACATTCATGCGGTGCAAAGATTTTTTATTAAGCCTACGAAGGAAAAATTAGAAATCAATAGCGAGAGCGAGGACAGAAAAATCTGTTAAATGACAAACAAAAAAATGGCGAAAACAACAAATGGCAACTGTGTGTGCTTCCCCTCGGTCGCTGTGTGTGGGTCCGCATGTGTCAGGATCAGAAATTATCCGCTTTATTTTCGGACTGCCCGTAGCCTTCAACCTAGAAGAAGCTTTTACCAAAATTTATGGCTATGCATAGCCAACAAGGAAGAACAACAACCGATTGAAAACACATATAGGTGCGTGTGTGCGGCACTCTGAGTGTGCGGGTGTGGGCGAGGGGTGTGTGCGGTGCTTTTGTCATGCCATTAGAGAAGCAAAAGAAATGTTGACATTGTCATAAGAATGGCAAAGAAATGTGAGAAATGCGAACAACAACGCAAGAACTGGCGCAAAAAAAGCGCAAAGAATTATTATTATTTATTCCCGAGCTGTAAAAGATTTCGGAGAAGAGATGGTGCCTTAGAGGTGCTGGGCGCTCATAAATTGTATCCGTATATAATGTAAATATGTACACTGAGGGAATTTTGCAGCACCTGCAATGGGATATTTGAAGAAAATATTTTAAAATAATTTTAATAAAAAATACTTCTATATTTCTATATATTTCCGAAGGCAATATATTATGCAACTTTTGTGAAGGTGTTTTTTATATATTTTATTCTTTTATTAATAATAATAGTAAAAATTATATAAACCAAATAAAAATATAAGAAATATAGAAATCCCCGAAAGTAAAGTCTGAAATGTTACATTAATATAACATTTTTATAATACTTTAATAAAAGTTGGAGTTCATTTTAAGCAAATCCTAAAGTTCATTAAATTCTGCTCTTGAATTTCTTTCCGTGCTCTTAGATCTGTGGGTGTGTGGGTGTCACTCCTTTTGTTGCCCGCTGACAGGACGGACAGATTCCGACCGGAAGTGGAGGGAAGCGGAAGGAAGTGCCTTCGTGGCTCTACGCCGAGACAGTGTCAGAAGTTTAACTCTAGATTTATTTGCCATTTAATGCTGTTACTCGAATTGCCGTGCAGGGGAGTTATAAATCGTGTCGCTGTCTAAGCAGGTCAATGCTCAGGCCAGCGTCGGAGCCAAGAAGATGCATTTGCCTTCTCCGATTGCAGTTGCATCCACCTCCCACTTTCCTGTCAACACGCCGCGATGCTGACTGTGTGTGTGTGAGGGGTGCGTTTGTGTTTGTTTGTTGCCTGCCACAAAGTTGTCAACGCGGCAACTAAACGAGTTTCGGTCTTGTGGTGGTCTATATATGAGTGTGTGTGCCTGTGTCTGTTTGCTGGTGGGTTTCCTTTGTTGTCCTGCTGCTCGAAATTCGAAGTTGTTCCTGGCATCAAGGAGCCTGCGCAGGGAGAGTGAATTGGGCCAACAACCAAGAGAGACCAAGAGAGAGGGCATCGGACAACTTCTCGGATAAAACAAGATTTTATAAGAGAATCGAGTCGAAAGTGTTGCCATTATATTTGAAATTATATAAAAGGCAAGATATTAAGCAAGCTCATGGAGTAATCTAAGATGCAGACCGACTTAATATTTATTATAATATTTTTTTATTGAAATATTAAGAGAATTATGCATTTAATTTTTATTTATATTAATAGGTTTGAACCGTATTAATTTACTTTCCATCTAAATATTATCTATTATCAATTTAGCAACGTTTACAATCCCAGGTGGGACAAAAGTTTAACCTTTTAGTAATTTATAATATTGTTTTTATTTCCATCTATATCTAAACCCTTTATTTTCTATATTATTATTAAATATTAAAACTTATTCTCAAAAATATTAACAACAGCAGAATAGGCTACTCCCTTAAATCCTTTTTAATTTTTATTTCCCATTTCAAAGCATTTCCTCTCTCGCATCTCTGAATTTTTGTGCAATTTTGAAAATAGTCTGGCAGCCTTTGGAACTCACGTGCGTTATCCTTTGCCTCGGCGGGCCTGCAAAATGCAACAAGAGAAGGATTTACTCTCTCGCCATCCGATTCCGCTCTCGCTGGCTCTACAAGGACTCGTATAAGAAGCAGCGACAACAGAGCCTGGAGAGCCAGCCACTGTTACGGCGGATCTCCGCTGTTGGCCGAAACGAGGAAGGCGCCGAAAGGCAGCCAATGGCTTCGATTGGAAGCCAGTCAAAAATGGTCCATCGACGGGAGATGAACAGCAACGAGAGCAGCATCCGCCAGCAGAGTCGCAAGCCAAGTCGCTGCCAAAAGCCAAAGCCAAAACCAAAGCCAAGTCCAAGAGAGCGTGTGTGGTGGTGAAGTGAAGTAGAAGTAGAAGTGAGTGTAACATAAGAGTCGTCGGTAGTAGTGCGGGTGTGCGAGTGTATGTGTGTGTAAAGGACCTTCCCCTACATCCAACTCCCTTCTCCGCCAGCCTCGCCCACAGCCAGACAGCGATAAAAGTCCATGCCGTGGGCCCGAGTTCTTTTGCTGCTGCTGCTGCTTGTTAGGACCGAAAGCACGAGCACCACGAGCCATGAGTCCGCTAAAGAAATTACCACGGCTGCAGACACAACTGCCCCAAATACACACACATGGACAAGGGGATGGGGAAGAGGGGTAAATGTGAAACAAAAAATGTCATTTCAATAGCTAAGCAGCAGCCAGCGAGCTGTTTCGCTGGGCCTGCCTCTGTGTGTGCACGGATTTATGCAGCGCTAGTTACATAAGCCATCACCATCACCATCACCATCAGCAGCAGCAGCAGCAGCAGCATCAGCATCGGCATTGGCAGCAGCATCTGAAGACAGCCATTGCCATCGTTAGCATCAGCCAGCTCCCAGCCTTTGTATGAGGCAAGCACCGAGACAGTAGATTACCAGGGAATACACAGAGCCAGCTATGAAAATCGCATTAGCATTAGGATGTGATAACAGCTGCTGCCCGCCCCCATCAGCTGGGTAGCGCCGACAGAGCGAGTGCTGCCGCCCACAATTACCCAGGCAACAATTGTTGTTCAAACTTTCGGATAACGCATACGCACTGTTGCACTCGAGTTGTGCCCAAGTCGGAAGGAAACGTACCCATAGGCGGGCCACGGCCCACTGATTGTTATTGAGTGCTAAGGGTTATCCAAGAAGTTGTCTCCGAAAGCCTAATGAAGCGTTGAGAGTCTGTTTGTTTGGCGCGGCAATGAAATTTAATCGGAAAATGGAGTCTGGACTGAGTAAAATAATGTTCCATTATGTGATTATATATTTTCTTTTTTGCTTTAAAAATTCAGTTTATTTTTATAAGTTTTTGAAAGTGAAGATTACTTTTTTTATATTTTTAGGTACAATTCCTCCTGAAAACGTTTAAGTTATTGCGCTACTCACTTTATTTCTTATATTTTATTTATCACAGTGAATGCTAATTATAAATGTTATTAATTCAGTTAAAGGGTCTCAATAGTTTGTTTACTATGTTATTATTTAGATTTTAGTTTTCGTTAAGAAAAATATTTCCCAATTTATAATTTTTCATAACGGTCCAAGTTTATAATTATATTAAAGGATATGCATACATCTGGGAGTCTTTTCCCTGAACTTTGTGCTTACTTTCTAATCATAACACACAGTTGTTAATTGGAAAGCCACATCTCATGAGCAGCAAATTCTAAACATAATGCCGGCACATTCTGTGCCCGCAGGTGGCAAGTGAGACTGATACTTTCGCCAGCACCATTCGGAGTCGGAAGCTGCATGGTTTTCGCATTTTTGCCACAATCAGTAGGAAGCTCATTAAAGCCAACAACAACTACAGCGATGGCATTACTAGAAATGAGCTGAAAGTTTTCCGCCAGAAGGAAAAGCGGCGAGCGGCATGATGGTGGGAAAAGCAGGAGCAAATGAGCATAGTCTGGCCCAGCATGTGGGCGGGCGGGCGTCTGGGGGTGGGTGTGTGTGCGTGCTGGGGCGTGGCAAATTAGGGAAAGCAGAAACAAGTAACAAGGAACATGATAGGGCCACAGAAAGCTACCGCAAAAATCCATTGGGAAGTAAGCAGAACAGTCTCCATTATGGACGGGGCGTTTGGATAAATAAACCGCAATTAAATTTGCATTAGGCCATCATCAAAACCGGGCCGAGTGGCCACTTGTTGTTGTGTCCAACTCCCACTGTACCCACCCCCACCCCACGTTGTGTCTCCGCAGCCAATTATAATTACAAGAGTTTTGCAGCAGTCGAGCCGTGCGGGATTAAGAACAATAGCAATGCCAGGACTGCAAATGCCTTTTCAAAAGTGCCACAAACACATGTTAAACGCGTAAGTCTAGGACGAACTGAAAGGATATTATGTTGCTGCCAACACGAGTAGAAAGTCAGCAGCAGCAGCACTCCTCTGAAAGCAGGCCAACAGCAACACCCAGCAAGAAATAAATAAATAAACAAGTAAAAAAAGTAAAAAAGTATATAAAAAAAAACACCGAAAATACAAAGAAACCAAAAAAATTGTTCATCTACTAAAAGTTAAGAGAAGGAAAACAAAATAAGAAAATCATAATGATGATGGATTAACTGTTCCGAGTTGTGGTTGTTGTTGTTGTTGTTGTCGTTGTGTGAGCGAGTCAGCCAGAGTGTGCAAGAGAGAGCGAGAAGCGGAAGTGGAAGGCAGCATCAGCACCAGCAGCAGAATCAGCAGCAGAAACATTGCAACAGCAGCAGCAAAATCAGGTTAGTTATGGGTAACTTTTCTTCTTCCTTTCGACGCTTTTCTTTCGTCCTTGTTATATAGCATTTTTCCCAGGCTTTGCGGTCCACTCAGCGGCTGACCACAGTTTGTGTAAATCATTATTTATGCATTAATTATTAAAACATACAAACACACACACACACACTGGCAGCCACAGATCAGCGTCAGCGGTGGGGGAAAAGTCATTAATCTTGGACAGCTTACACGCCGTTTCTGGGGCTCTGGGGGTCAGTACACAAGAAATTACGACCAAAATTAGCTACGTGAATGAAGTACTGCCAGCTGGGAGAATTTGAGCGCTTCGAACGGATGTCGGATCCAGTTCCTCCCTCCTCTGCGTCAGCATTTAATTGAAAGTTGGTCTGCCCCGTTGGGCCTTTTGGCAGATGCAGAATTCCTTGTCGGAAATTTTCATGAGAAATCAGGGAAGACGAAATTCTAATTGCTGCAGGAATTTCAATTCCAAAAACTTTGCACAAATCCAGCACTGAAATTGACAGTGGCAGTGCTCCCATTTCGGAATCAAATTTGCCCCCGTTCGACCTCAGATTGTTGTGTAAACTTAGCTCAGCAGAATCCCTGCTCCTATTTGCTTTTATTTTGGGAAAATATTGATTAAATCACAGGCCAACCAGAGACCTAAATATATGATGAAACTCTTATATATACGGTTTAAGTCTTTTCATTTACTTTACAGTTTTGATTCTCACAGCGTTATTTAACTCAGATTTTACTTTTAAAAGCTTAACAATATCTGATAATTTTAATTGTTAATCAACAACAAACAATAACCATTTTCTACCAAGTCAATAATTATTAAAGAGACAAATGAAAGACCACCCTTCATATTATGTTTATCGTATGTATTTAAGCATTGTTTTCCATTGTCTTGGCCCCCTTTCCGACCAGAGCTGGTTTAATACCCGTAATAATATTCCGGTCATGTGGCAAATCCCGAGAACGTCACTTTTGTTCAAGACTCATTAGCTCGAATGGCTTGTGAATCATATGCGAGTGCCTTGAATTCCTATTCGCATGGGGAGATACGAGCTGTAGTACGTGATGCACACGAGATGGATTCGATGTCGCATAAGAGATTACCCCAGAGGACTTTTATGGGGCCTCCGTGGGACAACTATGCGAACTTTATGGACAATATGCTCAGAGCAATTAAATTTAAGTTCTGCCCCATTCCTGCTTAATCTCATTATGGCACTAAATGTTTAACCGCTTCAGCATGGCCCTCCCATCGTCTTATCCACCCTCGATTGCATTTATACATTTGCTCTCCGGCAAGTCCTCTACATGCCCGTCGACGCTGCAGGACATCGAAAAGTTTTTCCAGAAAGAAGCAACTTGTCCAACTGAACTAGAAAGTTTCGTTTCTGTGCGAATGTTTCGTTTCTGCACTTGCCGAGTAAAAGTTGCACAACCCCTAGATGGAATCGCATCGGGGAGAATGGAATATAATAAAAACAAGCTCCGGGTTTGCCTTTTTGATAAACAATTCAGACACAACACAAAGCCCCACTCGAGCGACTGCAGATCCAATAACAATTTGGGCTCAGACTGTATGGCCAAAGACAAAGGGATGAGCGGCCAAAGGCGGTGTGTTCTGTGCTCACCGGGATGCATGTGTCGGACGATTGCCATTTGGCTTGTATTCGATACCAGATTGACATGGATTATAAGGGAATATTCAGTTGGTGTAAAGGGTAGCTGAAACACGAGGGCATCTACATAGGAGGATCTCGAGAAATGTAAATTTATAGAAATTAGTTTGGAAAAACAAATAACATTTCATTGGCTATTTTTTTAGCCTCAAAGTGCTCGCTTGTCTTCTAAGAAGCAAGGTTTCTCTTACCTTTTCAGACATATCTTACCAGTTATTAAGAATTTTGCTCTGAAAGAGTAAACATTTAGTTGTTTACCTTCTAAATAAAAACAATTCCAATATTTATCGCCTGCAATTTACTTGACTTTAAGTCTTTTTTGCAACTATTCTGTGATTACCGGGTACCTTATGGTAGAGAGCTCTTCCATCTCCTTTTCTGCGTGCGTGCTTTCGGGCTTCTAATGCGTATGTTTGGCATCGTGCCCGGCATTAAATGAATTTCTCAATGAAGTCACACCCGCCTCCGTCTCCGTTCCCATTCAACATCCTTTGAGTCCCCATTAAGAGCTTCTGTCTGAGGCGTGTTTATTTCAGTAATTGTTGTCGTCTCGTAAATTACAGTTTTTGCCAGAGCCCTTTGTCTGTCTCAATGTGCAGTAGTTTGGAAATTGAAATAGACATGCAAAATGGCTGACTCGGCGGTCTGCAGTATCCTTTCAAGCGCCTCTCTTGCCTGTGGTATTTGCATTTGAAATTATACTGTCGCAGTTGTGTTTGCCAAAGCCAGGTGAAGCTTTTAATGTTATTAATTTCGAAAGAGGCAGACAATTTTGAACGGAAATGGAGTCAGTAGCGGTGGCAGGAGGTAAATGTGAAGTACATTTTCAACCCAAAATGGAAGTGCATTAAATTAAGTGAAAGGTAGTAATATGTCCTGAATATCTACTTCGTGTGCAAAGCCCCTGCCATCTAGAATTCATCTGAATTGTGTAGAATAATTGTTATCCAAGGACCATTGTGTGCCAAATCAAAGCCTCTTAGGAGCTTTGGATGGTAGAACATTTTAAGCTGCTACATTGCGTTCAATTGCAATTGACCCGCCTTCGGCTTGGTTAGGCAAAGCTCATTTTCGGGATTATGCATGCAGATTCAGTCAATAGACGATTAAGCTCATTTTTCCCTAAGCTGATAATAGGGCCTGGAAATTGCTTTTCCATTTTCCCCAGCAATTTCAATTCTCCGTGCTAAAGTGGGTGGCATTTATGCATATCCAGGGATAAGGAGTTACAAAAATAATAAGAGACCAAGTAAAAGGTTCTGTAACAACAATAAATAAGTGTCATGTCATATGTAAATCTACAAAAACCTAGGTATAATATCAGCTTTTAGGTATATAATTTAGTTACTACCTTTTAGGTAAAAACCAGTGACACGTCAGCTTATTCCTCCTAATTGAAGTCTGGGTAATTCTGGCAAATTTCCACACATAAATAATGCAGCCAGTGGGAACCTCCAGCAGCTGTTGTCAGCACTAGCCCTTTCCCCCCCGGAAAATTCTGAAAAATTCTTAATTAAGATACAACGCAGAAGGGGATGTCCGGAATGAATATCGAAGGAGAATTAATTGCCTAAGATATCGCTGGTCCGGCAATCAAAGGCAATTAACAGGACAAAGGCCCGAAAGCCGCTTAAGGAAATGACAGGGTTTTCTATTCCAACCCTCTCCAGCACCTGCCCACCCCCCCTTTAGGCGTCCCTCTTCAAACTAAACTAATTTAAGCTATGCGTCTCGTTTTACTTTTATTGGTCGAGGCCGCTTCTCTTGGAAAAAGGAGTGAAACTGCCTAAATGTTTAAGCAATTAAAAAGGGTCATCCTTTCGAGTAGAAAAGGAAGTCCTACAAGAACAAAAGAAGGCGCCATTTTTTGTTGTCAAGTTTTAAAAAGAACCTAGTCTGTAGATAAACAAAATGTGAGTCTAGAACATGGGGTTACCTTATTTTTAATTTTTAAAACAGAATTAACGCCTTTACAACTATTAATTTTGTGTTTTATACATTTGCACAAAAGTTCCTGAGATCGATAATGAAATATTTGACAAAGTTAAATGAGAATCAAGTTGCTAGACCTCTTTGACGTTGATGTATAGTATTTGTTCAGAACCAAAATCAAACAACTTTACGCTACCCTTTTCGACCGTGTTAACAAAAAATTTCAGTTCTCGCTTTTGGCGTTTGTTGCTTTCTTTCGGCCGCCTTCTCTTTTCGGCGCTTTTTGTTTGCCTGAAAATTGGTTTAATGGCCAAGCGCTTTGGCTAACACACACCAGCGCACCACGCACACAGACACGCGTACATATTGGGGCAATTTCGTGGGGGATACGCGGAAAGGACGAGCCTCAGTCCCTCTCGCTCGCTCGGTCAAAGAGGAAAAAGTGCGGTGCCACTGAGTAAAATAAATAAATAAAGCGAAACAAGCTTAACAACAACAAAGAAACTTTACACAAACTTTTACGAAGCGTTGTTGTTGGCGGCCCGGCCCGATGAGCCTGATATATGTGTCAATAAAATCAATATTTGCCTTGCCTTTGCGACTAAATGTTCAATTAGCGCATCAATCACAGACGCTCAAGCGAATCAAATGGAAGTTCGTTTGTGTGTCCCCGGCCACTTGATACCGGGCTTATGCGATGATTTAGGAGTGAATATTAACTGTGTGATTAGCCCGCAAATATTTAACTAATTAGCTAATAAGTTAAGCACACACAAAGCCAAAATCTTGTGTAACCCACAAATCGAGTCCAGTCAAGCGAACTGCGGCTGGGCCATCCTGTTGACTTATTTAATTGGGTAAGTAATGCCTTCCCTATGCGGGTACACTGCAAGCTTAAGCTATTTGCCAGTTGAGAAAGTACAGTAAAATTAAGCATTTCAAGTAAAATGGAAAAATGTTTTCTGAAACCAAAATAAATATCTTTTTTAAATAAAATTTATTTTACTTTGTTCAAGAAATTATGGAATTTATATCATAAGCAGTGTAATTGTGTTCCAAAACTAAAGAGAAGTATGTTTCATGGATTTAATATGAGCTTTGTATAACTAAAATTAAAATTAAAAATTTCCGATTCAAGGATATCATATTATATCTTATCTCTTAATCAACCATTGATTAGAGGATTTTGAACTTGATAAACACACCTTGTAAAACTTGTTTTATATAAACTTTCGCCACAAAAATTACATCTTACTGGGTTTGTAAATTTCCATCTTTAAGCATTCGTTAAACACGAATTTAATTTATTAGACAGCATTAGACCATATCCTATTTCGAATTTCTAAAATGCAAACATATATCTTGATTTGCAGCTGCAGCACACAATGGTAATGCATTCACTGAGTGCCATGGGTCGTCCGCACTTAATCAAATAAATGGCTTGACGAGAGTCTTGCCCCCTCAAGCTCCTTGGGTTTATCCCGATTGCGGGTAATACGATTTCAGTTGCATTAACAGGACACGGATAGGGACGCCAGCAGGCCGCATGGGCAATGGCAATCATTTATGCGTATTTAAAAGCATTAAGCGCATTGCAGACGCATTAATCATACGCCACATGTGACGCGGCCCTGTCGTCTGCTTATCGACACTCTTGTGTCCCTTTGGCATGGGTAATCATTTGCCATGTTGACTGATTTGCAGCACTAACAGCAACAGCAGCAGCAGCAACAGCAGCATCTGCCGCTGACCACGCGGCAACAACTGCCGGACGAAACATGGCCACAAAGTCGCCCAGTGTTATGCAATGAAACTTTCCAACTGAGAATGCGAGACTCCGGAACGGAGCGGGCCAGGCGTGCGTGTGTGTCCGTGATTTGTGTATTCGGTCTGCCTGTGAGTGAAGGCAAATTTATGGCTTCATTTATGTGGCCCGAGACCCCTCAGAGGTTATCAGCAGGCCCAACGGGTGTAGTAGTACGACCGTACGTACTCGCATGTATATATATACGTATATTAGTGCACACCCGTGCTCGCTGTACACGGTCTCCGGCGTAAATAATTCACTGTGAATTTTTAACATATTTTCAATTGAATTATTTATGACCACAGAGACAACCGCGAGGGGGCAGAAGGCAAATTATTGGTTCTGCTCCAAAAATACGGACACGGGAATTAGGTTCCCCTTCAAATGGCTATATCAAGGGCTGCAATTACTCTCCGCGGTGGTTTGGAAATCAATTGTTATTTTAAGGAGTTAAAATCGTATTTTATAATATAAAACTTTAATGTATTCTATGTTCTAAAAATAAACTGCCAATTGAAGTGTGAAATTAATTGCCAGCTATTAAAACCAAAGTATAAACGGCTAAGCCCCACTCTTCCAGCTTGCAAACATTTCTTATGTAGAATTTCGAATGCCATATACATTTTTATTAATACGTACATACATCTGCATAATTTATGCCTGCCACACATGCAAAATATTTAATTGCTTTGTCGACTAATTTATTTTTGGCCACAAGGCACAAACATTATTCCCACCGAAATGTTATGCTCCAGTTATTTGAAAAGCTGATTAAATTATAATAATAATAAATGGCCATCGTTTGTGGCTAATTCAATGAGCCAGTGATTCCTAAAATTAATTGCAAATTTAAGTGAAGGTAAAAGTGAGGATTTAATGAAAAGTTTTTGGTTCTTAATGTAATCGAAGTTGTTAATTAAAATAATTAAAATATGTACCAAGTAAATAAATTTATTTAGAGGAGATAGTTTAACAAACAACTAAGATTTCAACCCACATATAACTAAGAAATATTCAATTACATTCATAAATCCCTTAAAAAAATACACAATATGCCTTTAAATTTATAATTAAATCCAATTTATAGTTCAATCGTGGCATTTACCCCTCACAAAATTGTCTCAATAAGTTAATCTCCACAGTCTGATTATGCAGCCTCTCAGATAGCTCATACGCAACGTTGCCATATTCTCAAGTTATTCCCTATTAGGACACTCATAAGTATAACGATCCCATCGGACCCATTCACATGGCCATTCGATGCCCATCCACTGGGCACTCGGACTGCCATCGGCACTTGGCATTGACCCGCAAATTGCACAATCTCCGTTAACTGCCCAATTTGAATGTCACCGAAGTTCATCGAGGACCCATCAGGGTGCCCAAGTCCGAGGCCCGCAGCCATCCATAATGTGTCTGCTCACTCGGTCAGTGCTACTTATAAATAAAACACAGATTTGTAGCCATTTTGTTCAACGAAAAAATTAACTTAATTTGAAATGCGGCGGCCGAAAGAGCAGAGAAAATCCCAGATCCGGAGCCGAGCCCAAAAGCCCGCAAATATTTTTACGCTTCAGCGCGTTGTGTACGTGTATGGAAACGCGTATAGCTACGGGAACGGGAGTGGGAGTGGAAAGGGGAGGGTACGGGTGAGGAAACCATGTGTGTGTCCTTGTTTTGGCGGTGTGAGGCTTCCGCCATTAGGCATGCATTCAAGTTCTTAGAGGAAAGTTGCCCAGAGGATATCGCGTGGGAGTCCCGAGACTCCCCAGACTCAACTTGGTCAGGAAAACTTGGGCTGTTAAGTGGGCGTGGCATCGTCTGAGCCAGTGTGTACGTGTGTTAAAAATATCTTACTGGAGAAAAAAAGACCGAAAGAAAAAAAGTTTAATATAAGAAACTTAAATTAGTTATTATACAATTAAAATTGTACAAAACGGAAATGATATATGTACCTGAAAATATATAACGTACATTCTGACATCCCTAATATATGATACAGTAAAAATATTATTAAAAAATGGTTGTATTATTTTAATTGTTAAAAATATTTACCACTAAATTCTTATCATACATAAACATTGTCAGATATATTAAACAAAAACTTGGAAGTATCGATTTTATTGCGACTGTAGCGTGAAATATAGATATAAAATCAATATACATATGTATATATTCTGTAATTAAATATCTAGTTTTTTTTTTTTAATTTAACAAAACATGATAATAATAATTTTAATGACATTAAAATTTCAAAGTCTTACCAGGTGATATATATGGAAAATTCAAAACATGAAAGTAAAGAAACCATTAACGTAATGAAAATAAAAATCATTTGCAAAAAGATTTATTAAATTCCCTTTTTTAAATAATTTTTTGTTTTAAGTTCGAATTTATTTATTTTTTTTTTTTTTGACTAAAAATGCCCACCTAAGATTTATATTTTTGGCTTTGTGTAAGCCAAAGTCAGTCGAGTTATTTATAGATTTATGCCCACTCACACTCATACTCCCTCCACTGGCCCATCTCATCATCGCCGCAGGATTCGGGGCTTTCGGCCAAAATCGCTTTGGGCAAGCAAATAGTTAACTCGCCATCTGTGAGGCTGTGTGTGTCCGGGTGCGGGGTGGGTGTGGGTGGTCTATGGATATAGTCCACATTATTGCAGCGCGACTAAGCAAACTACTTTGCCTGGGATGGCCTGACCCTATTTTCTTGCAAGCCACTGGGGGAATCTTTTATATGAGCTCCGGTCTCAGCTTTCGCCTGCCGCTGCCACCACACATCCTCGAGTCATGTTGGGTTCTCGTAACGTGTCCTGACTGGCCTTATAATTAACCCTTTTATTAATATCCTGCTTGCTAAAGGCTGACATGTACGTTACACTTAGCCGAGAAGCTTTCTCATACTGAAGGCGGTGGAACAGCCAGCAACAATCAGGATATATTCTGGGTTGTTATCGTAAAGGGAGAAGTGGTTTTAGAGAAAGCAATTTGGGTGTATTACATTTTATAAACACCATGTAGGTTGCTTGGGTTTCTTTGGTATTCCAAGTGGCAGAAGTGAAAAACATGTTTACTAGATTATATTAGATTAGATTCCTGGTAAATCAAGGAATATTAGAATAATATTTAAAATATACATTATTTTGTTGATTTTTATTAGTTGCATCAACAAACTTTAAAAACAAAAGGGAGATTTCCCTTTCGGTTATAAAATATAATCTCAATAGAGTGCAGTTTGACCTATGCTTTTCCCTAGTGGGATGTGTGTGGTAAAAAGTTCTCCAATCTTATGTTATTGAATGGCCCTTTCATAGAGGCGAACTAGGCTAGAGTAATGTAACATCCTGCGCGACGCCAGGGTATCATTTTCTCCTCTAAGGACGCTGAGCAAAGTTTGCTTATTGTTTGCCAGCTGGCCTCTTTGTGTGCCAATTATGCGAGCCATTGATTGGCCGAACAAAGGATCGGAGATGGGTAAACGGTTAAGTCATGCTAAATATAGTTGCCCGGCAGTTAATTAACAAAACACATGGAAACAGGCAGACATGTGCGAACCTCATAATATTAAAGGCCAGGCGGCGGCTGCCGATGGGAGGACTGCGGCTCCTCCCGGACATGCCTGCTGCGCTCAGTCGCCAGTCCCAGTTGGGGGTCGTGTAGACGCTGCTGGTGACGATTAAAAGAGCAGGAACTCCGCGAACAGGCATGGGTCCTGTCCTCAGGACATCGCTCCCTAGGTCGATCCCGTGCTCGATCTCGATCTCTGTCATGACCCCGCTCTCTGTGGGTGTAGCCTGCGCGTCCCATCTCCCTGGGCCTGTGCCCATAGCGATCGGTGACCAGATTCCGTTCTTTCTCCCGCTCGCGATCCCGCTCTGGGTTCCTTTTCCCTGTCTCTCTCCTGCCCTTGTCCACTTTCCGGTTCAAGTCTCGATCTGTCTCCCTAGCCCTCTGACCCCGGGAATCGTCCTGTTTCGGGTACTGAGCCTGCTTTTGGCGCTTCAGGTCCCAGTCGTATTGGAAATCGAACCTCTTGTACTGATTCCTAAAGACCGTCTTGAACAGCTGACGCAGGAAGACATAGTCGGGCTTCTGCTCGAAGGGCAGATTCCGGCAGTACTTCAGGTACAGAAAGAACTCCATGGGCAGGCCGGAGCAGAGAACATCAATCGGAACGGAGGCCTTGCACTCGGCGATCCGCTCGTACTTCTGGACCTCAGACGCCGCCCGGATGCCTTGCCAGGGAAGGCGACCGCGTCGAAAGTAGAGCAGCAGGTAGCCCACGGACTCCAGATCGTCTCGACGACCCTGCTCGGCGTAGTGGGCCCGAACGCTGGCATAGCGGGCCGTGCCCACCAGCTCCTTGTTCTCGGTGTACTCGATGTGCAGCTGGGAGCTCTGGCTGAAGTATTTCTTGGCCAGGCCGAAGTCTATCATGAAGACCTGGGTGGTATGGCGGCCACGGCCCATCAGGAAGTTATCCGGCTTAATGTCGCGATGCACGAAACACTTCAGGTGCAGATACTCCACGCGGATCAGGATCTGATCAGCCAGCATCAAGATGGTCTTCATGCTGAAGGTTCGAGAGCACAAGTTGAGCATATCCTCCAGCGTGGGTCCCAGCAGATCGAGCACCATGACGTTGAACTCGCCCTCGGTGCCGTAGTGCCGCATGTGGGGTATGCCCACTCCGCCCTGCAGGATGCCGTAAATCCTGGCCTCGCGCGCCAGTAGCGGATGCTTGACCGAGGCCCTCTCCAGTTTGACGGCCACCAGCTCGCCGTACTTGAGGCCCTCGGCGCGGTACAGTTCACCGAAGGAGCCTTGGCCAATGCGACTCAGCAGGCGGTACTTTCCCGCAACCACAATGTTCGGCAGCGGCGGTGTGGCAGACGGTGCCGCCGCATATCGAGTGGACCCTGGTCGACCGTTCCGACGCTGGCGTTGCTGATGGTTCCTGGTGGGCTGTGGCTTGGTGGCTGCCGCCGAAGACTCTGGTGCTGGTTGCTCTTTGCGGTCATGTGGTTGCTTGGGGGTATGTGGATGGCAGTGTGGACGACCTTGGCAATGCCCCTTGTCCTTGGCCAGGCCCTTGTCCGCATCTGCCATGCTTTCCAGTGCGTGCTTTTCGAATCTCCAAGCACACAGCTGAGAAAAATGTAGATGGGGCTTTACTGTATGTGCTTAATGTTGTGTGTGAATGAAATTTCCCCGATCTTTACGATTCGAGAAGGGGCTGACTTTTGCCTGGTATTCTTTCTAAATTTAAACCCATGAGGAGGGATGGATAGTTCTTCAGGAAAATGGTTATTGATTTATTTAATTTATATAGCCTTAAATAATTTTTATTTTTCAATTTACTTTTGTTTAAGTGAAGCTAGAAAAGTAGATCATATATATTTTATAATTAAACAAACAAAGCAGATTTAATTGAAATTCCACAGCCATAAAAGCAAAAATTAATTTGTTGTCTAAAAGACAATTACCAACAAACTGCATTTGTCACTTCAATTATAGAATAATAATTCTTTCTCTTAAAACACTACTTTATATGCTAATAAATATTTATTTATATTTGTTTAGAGAAAGTATTTTATAATCCAGATTATATCAAGACAAGCCAGACTATCTCTCATCTCGTGAAATCTTGAATGTCTGCTGTGAAATTTGTTGTCTTTGCTTTAATAGCTGTGGGTTTTTAAATTTTAAATTTGTGGGAAAAGAAAAATTCATAAAATATATTTTCCTTTTTTTTTAGTGGCAATTTAATAAACTCTGCCACTTGTTTTCCAATTAGTCGCAGCAAAGCCAACGAAGCTTGACCTCGTGTGTCATATTGGAGCAGCTCTTGCTAGCATCACGCATACGCCCCGGAGTGCCGATCTGCTGCCTGGAAACGGATTAATTTACTAAATTGATTATGCAACCGGCTCGACTTCATCATCATCGTGACATCGACCACAGGCTTTGGCATCATTCACATGTCAGTCTCCTGACTTGTCTCCCTACATTCCTTCTCACTGGAACCTTTGGTACTTGACGTTTTGAGCTGTGCAAACTGCACTTTCAATTAGGCTAATTTTGCCTGTCCCCTTGAAAACTGCCTCCTAACTATTATTTGCACTTTGCATAATTTTAAACAGTAGAAATTCCTTCTTCCCTCCAGCCACCAAATGTATCATTCCGGGCTGCCTGTCCATTATCTTTCCTGCTGCTGCGCGACTGCTTTCGAGATGATTAGATTTATGGGCAAACTGTTTATAAATATTCATAATTTAATTGTCTGTGCATGTTGGTGCTCGGGTTGCGAAAGTAGAATGCCAAAAATGTGTACTGAAACTGAAACAGTGCATTATGTAAGAGTTAAACTGGCAGAATGATTTTCCATTCAGGGACATTCTGTGTAACAAAAGCTCTGCAAAATGTAGTGCGCAGCTAAGCAAATATTTCAAAAACTATTATTTGTTTTCATAAATTCATAATATGTGTATCCAAAAGCATTATAAAATTATATAAATTGTACAAAAGTACATCAACTTAACTGGGTGCATATGTAGTCCTTGTAAATCCTCACTCTAATTTATGACCCCCGGAATGGGTCAACTGCGTATTTTGGGGCTTTATTAGATAGGCCTGGGCATGTAAATAAGAATTAATACTCATCTACATATTTTTCCGCTTATAAACTGCAATAAAATAAACTAATTGGCCGCCCGGACAAATTGCTATGTCGAATTTACTTGGGTGATTCGCTGGGCAGGATCCGGGATGTGGTTTTCGAGCAGCGACAATCCCGACAACCGGATGGCTGGATTCTGCCTGAGCCCTTATTTATGCGATGCGAATGAGGACAATAAGCGACTGGGACGGGAGCTCGGCACACATACTAGTCCCGACTATATGGGTCTATCCCTCCAGCCACATCCGCAGACACCCGCACGCATGCAATAATGCCTCTTTTATGGTTGCCTTGCGAGGAGGCTCTAGGGCAAAGAAGTGGCATTAATTTAAAGCTTATGGCGCATTAATTTTAATTAAAATGCTGCAGCAGCAGCTAACAGCAATAAAAGGCAATGTTGTAACTATCCTCCGCCTCTAGTTGGCCAACTTTGAATGTTGAAAAAGTTGATCCTTGGAATGATTAGCCATGTTAAGTGACAGCGCACTTCTCGCTTGGGCATCCTGTGAGAACCCCGCTCAGCTCTTTGCCTGATTTATCACATCTCGTTTTCAATTTGTTGGTGCTCTCCTCTGGCCTCATCAATGTCTCGTTCCTCACATTCCTGCCACGGCAATTGAAAACTTACGTCCCATCAAAACTTATTCCCCCCCTGCCACCTTGGCCACGCCCCACAATCCATCCTGATGTCCTGATGCCTTGTCAAAGGTTATGGCCAAATTGTCTGCACATGCTTCGCATATTTCATAGTTTTCGCTTGTTCGTTTGCCACATTTCTCGGCTGTTGTTTTCGCTGGCATCGCCAAACTTTTTGGACAGCTAAATCATTTACATACACGCTCGTTTCCCCGCCCCCCGTACCGGAACTTGAGTTCCAGTCCCAGCTGGAGTTCGAGGACCACGTGGCGTATGTGCGATGTGATGTCTTGAGTGTCAGCATGCTGTCTTGTCTTTTGTCTCGATTTATCCATAACCAACCGCCACCCGGCATCGGAGGTGTTGCAAAGTTTTGTTGTTCTTGTTCGAACCCTTAAAAGGGTCCGTTGGATGGCCAAGGTGTGTCCTTATAGGGATTAGAATTTGCTGTGGAGCAACCTTTGATTTTACACAACTTTGTTGACAATACAAACAAGTTTTAATAAATATACGGGGTTACCATGCAGAAAACTCTAATTTAAAGGATCATTACAAGGGAAAACTAAATCTAAATAGATTTTATATTAATTTAAAACAAAGGAAAACATTGTTAATTAAATTGTTACAATAAAATCTATACATAAACCTATAGGTTTAAAATTTTAATAAATTAATTTTGAAGGCTTTTAGGGGCTCTCAAATAAATGCACCTTATTTAAAGGTTTCTAAAAGCTCTTTTAAATTTGTATTTTTTGCTTGATTTATATGCTTCTATGTATGTTAAACCCCATACACATTTTATGGTCAGAAAACCCACAAGATTTTACTGTTTTTTCTGAAATATACTGGGTATCATTATGCAAGATTCGTTTTCTGCTAGAGATTTACATACAGAATCAGTGAACAGACAGAAAAGACTCAGTAGAAACACTGTTAAAAATCTCACAGCCTATATTTATAGCCACAAAATTGCACAATTTAAAATGTAAATACTTAAAACCTATTTAAATTCCAACAGAAGGTAAATTGTTTGTTTAATTTGTTGCATAAGAACTCTTAGCCTTTTAAACATAACCATTTAAGGTTTAAGACAGCGCGCTAAATTCTATACTTTAACCACCACCCGTCGTGTTAGAAACTCTCAGTCACTGTGCTTGTTGTGTGGCTTATGTTCCAGATTCAAGGCGATACCCAAAAAATATAAACTCGAAAGATGTGTTCTCCGGCTTTCATTCGTCCGCTTCTCCTACTCCGATGAACTTGACTTTTGGGTTCTACTGCTTCTCGCCTTGTAATGCAAATTAGTTCAATATGACTTGCTCGGCTCGCCCGGCCGACTCACTCCGACGGCAGGCCCTACAAAATTGCCTTAATGGAAATTATAATCATGCTGACAATGCGTCATGGCCACGCCCACGCCCACTCCGGCGAGGGCGGACGCTTGCCTGATTATCAGAAGCGGCGACAATTTCGCTGACATTGTTGCCAACAAGTTCCGGGAAAAGGAATGCGCAGGGAACGCGAGTCCTTGCACAAAAACTCATTAAAAGTGACGGAGAAGATGAACAGGAATTGTTAAGCAGCAGTCGGGCTTTTCGTCCATATACATATATCTTTGTATGAAAATATCGGCAGACGAATAAAAAATACAAGAATGACAAGGGCAAACAATGGGATGCCAAATTGTTGAAATTCACTCTTCTTTCCGCTCACCTTCTCCGCCAGAACATAGATATAGATATTGGGGCCAAATTATAGATTAAACAGTGACGTGTTCCGATAAAGGCCCCTCGCCCGCCCGGCTTAAAGCTTAAATACATATTCAATTTGTTGGCCGCCTTCGGGACACGTACATACAACATTAACATAATTTCGACGCGTTTCGGCAATTTGAACACGTTCAAGAACCGCATCCAAGCATCCTTCAGCCCCTGCGAAAACCCCTCCCCGGCTCGCCATCCGCCGATTGTTTGCTATTTTTAAATTCCATGGGCGTAACTAGAATTTAATTTCTCAACTGCCTAGTCGTGGCTTTGCGATGTCTGGGCTTTCCGGCGGAACACGTACATACACTTGTTCCCCGGGCGCCGTGGAAGGAGTAACCCAAGGATGTGATGTGACGGGCAGATCCCATCCCCAAACTGGGGATGGGCGTGAGCTTGGGCGGCTCAAGTTAAGCACATCTTGGGCCAGAGTTAAGCACAAAACAGACATTTAGCGTACGTTTGCCGGAAAATATTCCTACTAAAGTGGTGTGTCTATACAATATATCTATATTAATAGCAGCGAAACCCTTTTTAACAAATTTAAAATGAAAATAATTACAGTTTCTTATGTAAAACAGAAAGGTCTTAAAAGGCATTAATTGTTAAGGATTTTGATAATTTGTTACTTTACTTTATCCAAGTTTTATTTCTTACTCCATGCTTAGGTTTACTTAATTAGCTAAAATTAAATTTAAAAGGATTAGATGTACTTCCTTATACTATCATTGCTCGTCGTCTTGTTATTTACTTACTCGTCGTCTCTCACTCGTCTTCTGTACTCGGCTTCACATAGATATTTTCCTTTCCTGGTTTTCTTGAATACCTTTTGAAATAAAATTATGAATATTAATAATTAAAAATAAAAAACCATCTTCGATTAGAATAAGACTCGTTTTCGAGTAGCTACGTTTCCCATTTAATTTTAAGGACATCTTCCCATATCCTGACTGAGTGCATAAATCTTGTTTCTCTCGCCTTTGGGCAATCACTTGTGTGCCGTCTTGGCCAAGCTTTAATTTTAATGCCTCACGCTTTTGTGCATGTGACTGGCTGGCCGGGTTTTTGTTATTCTTGGCTGCTGCCTGCTGCTTTTATGTCAACCAGGTCAAAGCATGACCCTAGCCATTAACGAGGGAAGCTCACCCATGTCCCCTGCTCCCTTGGAATAGCGAAACGTTTTAAATTTTTGCCTGCCTTACATGTCCTGCCGGCGTTGTTTTTTATCTCAGCTGCTGTGAAAATCCGATGAAATATCTACTTAGGCACAAGCACGCGAGACATGTGAGTGCCTGGGGGGGCGGTGTTTGTGTGGGTGGGCGTGATGTTTGCCTTGGTATGTGTGACTTGGCATCAACTCGTGCGCAAAACAGTTTAAGAAAATTTCATCTGTCTTGCATTTTAATGATTTAATTTTGCATAAGCTTAGGGAGAGATATAGGTCCTTGCTCGCTTATCGGCTGCCAGGATGTGTGGCGGCATCGGATTCCGGCTCCGCCTTCCTTCGTCGCTGAGTGACATGTCATTTGATGACATTAGCCAAAGCCTGCTTGCGTCTAACCGACATGGGTCGGGCTAATCTCGATCCCGAATGTCCCTGTCCAACCGGGCTCCTCTCACCTAACATCCTTGGCTCGGTGTTTGCCGTTCCGACTCGAGTGCCGCCGTAGTTTGTCAGCTTTAATTGGGCAAACTTTTGAAGTTTGGCTGTGAGTTCATTATTTCGTTTTCCGCTACAATTTCTCAAAGGATATGCGTAATTTCCGAGCCAAGTGACAGCCGCCTGTTAGGCCAAGGACCCTGCTCCTGCTAATGATGTCCTTCATGTCAACTGTAAGTTTCGTATTGCTTCCTGCCAGTCCAGTCCCCCCATCCTTTGCGGCCAGAGAGCAGCCAAGCCACGCCCCTCCTTCCACACACATGCACAGCGCTGTGACGCCCCCAATTCGCACCTTCCGTTGACTTTGGCACGCAACCGAAATGAATCCGGCTCATCAACGTGGAAACTCTCTGCAGACTCCCGGCTCCTGCCAGCTGCCTGATGCCTGCTGCCTTTTGCCATCTCCCTTCTGCCTCGTGGTTCGCCCGGTGCGTGTCCAAGGCGAGAATTGGGCCTTTTATTCGGATCTCACGTCCACATCAGCTCGCTCGTCAACATCCTTTGGGGCCATCCATAGTTGGTCCCTTGTCGGCCGCTGGAGCAGGTTTTATGATCTCCAATTGCCGTTCCTACACATCCTTATGATTATGCCCACACGTAGTGTAATCTTGACGGCTCGTGAGCGTATGGCATTGTTCTCGTAGGCATTAGATCCGTCAATAAAATTATGCAACAGTAGAGCATAAAACCGGTTTCCTTTTAATTGTTGATAATTAGTCTCATTTGTGTCAATGGGCAGTAAAGGAATTATGAAAATAAATATGAAAACTTGTCAAGGACTAGCAGTGAATTCCTATTTCCTTACGGTGCCAGTCTGCAACTCTTACCCACAACATTAGCTAATTGTTCTCCATTAAAAGTTTTATATATCTCGGTTAAAATCCCCTCGTAGGCCAAAAGAAAAACAAAATAATATTTCAACTCAGCAGCTTAAATGTAAACCGCATAATTATAATCTTTCAGAGTTTTCATCAAATTCTTTCCTCTCCAATCTGTGCCGCATTCTTGGCCAGCAGCAGCAACAATAGAAAATATTCTAGATCTTCGCACAGCCCCGCATTTGGATGCCGGAGCGAAAGGATACGGATTCTGGCAAAAATCCCCTTTGCAACCGCATCCTGGACGGCTCCTCCTCGGCCACCGCCTCTTCACGGTTAACTCGTGCGGTTAAAGCTGCTTCCTTCCACTCAATTATATAAAGCTGCAGCTGCCGAAGAGGAGAGGAATAAATAAAAAGCGGAATCCCTTGAAATATTGGAAAAGTTTTCGCCCCAGCCAAGATCAAGTATGGAAAGGCGGCAGCAGGGGACGGAAGGGCGAAAAGTAAGCCGAGTGCGAATCCATTTGGCGGTGCACTTCCAGCTAAACTTGACTCGAAATCGGAATCGGACAGCGCCAAGTTCGCCGCCAACCGAAAGCTAAACAAAATACGCCAAAGAAGTGAAATGAATCCGAGAACAGCTCAAGATGGGCGTGCAAATGGGCGGCTGCTGGGTAGGTAAGTCCTGCCGAGCACCCGCATATTTGCTGAGCACTCAAAACGCGCTCTTACGCCACCAGGACTCGCGATAAGTGTATGCAAAAGGGAGTCAAGCGGCGGAACACTGTAGTTGTCCCCCGACAAGTGGCAGCTTTTATTATACGTGCCAGCCGAAATCAACGAAATCCAAACACATTGACAGTGCTTAAGTGTTGTGACTGAGGCCACGGCAAGTACCAGCCGGAGATACAACGAAGATACAATGGGGGGCCCACAACCACCCACCGCCCGGAGGGAGGCCTGCCAGCGATGCCTGGGAGGCTCTGGGAACGTCAAGGTTTCCCGAACCAAAGCTGACATATAATTGTTACACCGTCAGACACTAGTCACAGATTTTCAACTGGAATGAATGTCTCTATTTATTCGTTAACATTGTTCAAGAGTGCTCAACCTTGGCATATTTCGTCCTTGGAGAGGAATCAGTAATTTATGTATTTTGTTGTATATTGATTTTCATAACGCGGGTTTGATTATTATATTATCCTTTTGACACAATAGAAACTATGAATTATTTGTAAAGAATAATGTCATAAAATTTGTATAAAAGGAATTGGTACGAGTATCCTTTAACATAACCCTTTTATTAGTTCTATCGCGAACATACTTTATCCTTGAATCAGTAATTTATTTATTTACTTGAATATGGATGTTTATACCTCGGGCCTAATTATTATACTATTCGTTTGACACAAAATAAGCCGTAAAATATTAAAAAAAAAATACTATCTTATAATTTGTTATAAAAAATATATCCTTGACAACACCCCTCGAACTATTCACTCGAATTCCTGTCAAGAAAGCCCTGTTAGCCAGTGTAGACACACGTAGCGCAACTATGCACAAAGGACAAATCCAAGACAGCAGGAGTTGGCACTGTAGTATGCGTGCCTGTGGGTCCCGTGTCCCCAGTTCCGTAACCCATGTGCGTGCGTATGTGTGTGTGTGTGCAGGACTTCCGCTGCTCCGCTGCTGTGTTGGTGTTGGCGATGATGGCGTTGCCATTGCTTCCGCTGCGCTGGCTTAGATAATGCCCCAGCTAAGCAGTGGGCACAGCACGTGTCCGGACGGATTCCGGGCCGAGCATGAGAATGAAGATGGGGAAGGAACCCAGATGCCCCGAGACTCCGGTGTCCCGGTGTCCCGATTCCCTGATATCCCTCATAGCAGCTCCACGGGCGTTGGCGTTTATTAAGCGCATATAATCGTAAAAAAATTAGCTTGTATGAAATACGCACTGAGGCTGCGACAGAAACTTGCGTGTTTAGGGGAAAAGTGAAACGTGCGCAAGGACGAAGGCAGGCTGGCAGGATGGGTGGAAGCGGGGTGCTTAAAATGCAAATGACATAAAGTGTATCGTCTTCCCAGGGAGTCGAGTCATCGCTTTCTGGCTCCTCCGGCCTGCTGCCAAGGATTCACTTAAGCGTTTTGATTAAGCGCTCTGCTTTGCTTTATTCCCGTCATAATTTGAATTAATGTTGCAGCTTACGGCGCAAATTGCTTTGTTTAGCTAGTTTTGAATGGATTAGGTAACGAATGGCAGGACGACAAAAAGGGTATACTGCCTGCGTAACGCAGTTTTAAGAGTTTTTGGGTTAATTTATACTAATTAAAAGCTTAGAGAAGGTGGAGTGATGGCTTCATATAATTAATGGTTAAGACTGGGGAAAGTAACGATCTTTTTTCCTGCTGAAATGTTCCCAGTTGCCAGCACAAATGTCATTCTATGCTCATTCGAACATGTTGAGCCTGGCACAAACATTGATTTGACATTATATTCAACATTGAGCTTATTTTTTATTTTTTATTTTTTTTGCAAGGTAAATGTTTCCTATTCTTGCCACCGTCCGTGTACACACACCGAAATCAATATCCGCCTAGAGCTGCCGTTCGCTGCCATCGACTGTCACACATTTCATTTCCGTTTGTCTACAGGACACATACATATGCAGATTTGCACGTTCTTCCTGTCTCTTCCAGCAGCACCAAGAAAAAATATTCCTTAGTTTATAGAATAAGATGGTTTAAGCAGAGTTTAATTTGTAATAAATGAATAAATATATATATTTTATTTTTAGCATAGAAAACAAATTAAAGCTCTTAATAATTTTTAATTAAAACCTCTTCTTTTAAATTTATTCATTCATTACACGAAACACTAAAAAAAGAGCACGGTTCAAAGGAAAAACTCTTCAAGCTGAAGAAATATTTCCAAAAATTTGTAAATGAAACCAAAATAATTCAGTCTATACTTCTTATTTAGTTGAACAATTCATGAAATAGAAAAAAAATATATATAGATTATAGATTTACGGCTTGTTTTAAATTTTTGAATTTGCAATGTCTAGTTTAAATAAAAAAAATAAGGGGTTTTAAGGTAACATCTCAGCACAAACTTTATTTCAACTGTGCTCTTCCGAATCCCTTTTTGTTCTCCCTTCGCAGGATGTCAGTCCAAATAGTTGGCTCCAACAGGGATTTAGGTGCTAGCACAGCTCCTTTGACACATATTTGATTTGCATGCAAGGACCTGCCCTGGCCTGGTTCTTACATTATTATTCTTTGCATAAACCTTGTCCAAGGGGGCTTATTGAATAAGCAATGCGCGGATCCAGCAATTAAAATGGCTAAAACTTTTAATTGATTGTCTCCCGCTAAGCGCTTAATGCAGTGCGCATAAAAGGAAAGCCCAGAGCCGCCGGCGAAACAACTGTAGCAAGTTGCTCTAAAAACAATAAATAAACCAATAAAATTTTAGTGGCACGTAGCATAAAAAACACTGAGCACAAACAAAAGCGAGGGCCCCGGAAGTGTGGGGCATAAAACAACAGCAAAGAAGGAGGAAGCCAAGGCAGGCAGGCCATGAAATGGTCGATGTCGAACTCGGACCCGGAACTGGGGAAGGCTCGGAAAAGTCGGAAAACTCGTAGCGAGCAGACTGCGTGTGCCTGTGAGCATAAACAGTGCTGACAGAGGCTCGAGTGGGTGGCAGATAAAAGCATTACAATATACACAGCGGCAATACACACAATAACCGAGCTACAATTGTCTGGCTTTGATTCCGGGTCTGAAGCCGAGTCCTGGGCCTTGGAGTGTTGCCAAGAGTGGAAAGTTTTCAATTGCCAGGTTTTTGTGTCTCCGCAGAGCCGCTCACCTCAGCCCAGGAACTTGTTTGCGTCCTTCGGCGCTCGCTGAGAGCGTATCAATCAACTGGGCCACGGGGCGTATGAATTCGGCCCGACGACTGGAGGCGGAGCCGAAATACCAAAATACCCAAGACAAAGACCATCCGCACCCCATTCGGAATGCCATAAGATGGCCTGCCCAAATGTGTTGTTTCCCAAATTAAATTTACTTCGCCCGGCAGAATCTAATCAAAGTGCTAGGGCTGCCACCATGAACTAGGGGTTCGATTGGCAAGTTACTCTCAGATTTACGAGCGAATATGCAAATGTACTCCTAGTTGAAGGGATGATGACTTTGTGTGGGTTCTTATTCCCGAGCGGTGAAAGTACAGGCAACGTCAGAAATATTCCTAAGGTCATTCAAATTTTAGTTAAAAAGAGGAATAAACAAAATCCCACATAAGTAAATTTATAATGTTATGAATATTTATAGTTAATAATTTTTAAATTTACTTAAATTAAGGTTAAGCCAAAAGTTGATTTTTGATTCGTTTTCCAAACTATCTAAGTATGATCTCTAATTAACAATTAATTAAATAGTTTACTTTACATTTTTTATATTTAATTAAAACCCTCTTAGAAGATCTCAAGTATAGTGTCAGCATAAGGAAAAGAGTATCTAGAATTCCACGCCTCCGAAAATAGCAAGTGACTCACCATTGGCCGTGGATTCTCAGTGGGCTCTCGGTGGCTTCCCTGTGTGTGGGCGCCGCTTAAGTCCTGCCCTTGGCGACGCTCTCAATCATATCAGATCAAATCAAATCAGCCGCCGCGTCTTGCTCCTGGCATCCCCACAATACGTGGCCGGTTAGGTGTGGGCGTCGTCTCGATGACGCATGATTTTTCGGTGGAAGATATGGCGAGGAAATGCCGAAGGTGGAGATGGTTACTGATGGAGATGTGGGTTATAAATAGGCCAACGATGTGCTGGTTGTCTGGCATTTTTAGCACCCTGTCTCCGCACATTTCGCTCACGGCATATTTTGCGGTTATTAAATTTATTAAGTTTGCCCTGCCAGGCGAGGATGAGGACGGGTGATAGATGATAGATGGAGCTGTTGGCAGATGTCTAACTAATTAGGAGGCGCGAATGCTGAAGGTTAAGCCAACGCCGATTCGCGCCTTCTGCGCGCCGAACTTTAAAAAGCCATTCAAAGCCCCCGAAATTTAACGTTAATCAACGCCCAATCTAATTTTCCGAAACTTTTCTAATTATAAATCTGCTCTCGTGTAATTTACAAGCACACTGTGGTGAGACGCTCGCCGCCCACACCGAATATACGACTTTACGGGGAACGAAAAAAAGAGAATTGCCGAAACATTTTTCACGCCTCACTTAATGTTTTTCTTTTTGTGCGCTTTTTTCATTTTCCCCCCAAAAAAATAGGCAATAAGAATATGAGCCCTGGGGCCAGCCAGCGAGAGCCAGAAATCAACTTCCGTTGTGCAGCGGAAGTGAAATGTGAAATTTGAAATTTATTATTGGCAATGCAAAGAGACCCAAAGGAGAAACACAAAATCGGGGGGCAGAAAAACAAAATCGGCGGGCGGGGGCGTGGGCCCAAACAATATTTATGTTATTAAACTGAAATCAATGTGCAATATCCGCTGGCGACTCAATAAATTTAGTTAGCAGCATTCGGGCTGATTGCCACGAAAGCATTTCGGTCTCGCAAAACGATTTCTTTGGTCGTCATTTTGGCAATTTATTCGATGGCCATTGATTTGTGTTTATTCCATTGTAGCCATCAGATTGGTTTGAAACGCCATTTAAATTATAATTTCACAATCAATCTTGTCCTTCTTTGAAATGGGAAGGTATGTTCGTGGCAATTGATGCGTATCCTGAATTTATTGGCCGCATATGGTCCATATTAAGCGACATAATCTTAAAATAGCAAAAAAAACTACACAACAAAAATTTGGGTTTTAAATTAGAGGTGTAAAAAACCTGCAATATCTTTGATATAATTACTTTTCAATTCATTACAAATGTGAAAACTCTGTTCTATAAATTTATTATAAAAAATTATGTTTATAAATTTATTATAAAAATCTTGATGGTATAAATTTACTATTTATTAAACTTACCTATGGCACACTAGTGTTGAAAACATTTCCATAAATGTTATTGAGTTGGTTGACCCTTTTACCAATTTTATTTAACACATCAATTTATGGTTTTTGTATTTAAAAATTATATAATTTAAAATTTGGTTTTACATAACGTTTCATTTGACCGTTCAATTATCGGTTAACTATCGATATATCTATATTTTCCACCATCCCTAGCTGAAACTGCTTTGACATAACATAGCCAGCGGTGCTTTTCCTGTCATTTTTCTTCAGTCAGTTTTGGTATAAATATCAGCTCCTCTGCCGTGGATAGCTCATTCGTTTTTGTGTCCCCGACTGAAAATGATAATATTTTAATTTATTTGTTTTTTTATTTTTTGTTTCGAATGATTACTCATTTTTTTAATTTTTCTCTTTTTTATGTTTTATTTTTCGCTTTTTTTTATCTTTCTTGGTTTATGTTATTTTGTACTTTTATTTAACATATATGTAGGTAGTCGTCTAACATCATCCAATTGGTTTTCTTCTTTCTTGGTTCATGTTAAGGACTTGTTTAAAGTTTTTTTTTTACTTTTTTTTATGATGCAGAAATTTTGTACTTTAATTTATATGTATCCTTCTCTGCCTGTTCATTCTGTTTATTAGTTTTGAACGATTACTTCTTTTTTTTAATAATGCTATTTTTTTTACTCTGTTTTCTTTGTGTTTCAAGATGATGAGAGTTTCCCAAAGAGGATGACGACCAGTTGGAGTTTTTACTTATTTCGCTTGGGAACAATTTTTCTTTTTAATCTTTTTTGAGTTGAAAATGCTGTACTCAAATCTATACGTAAAATTCTGAAGTATTAATCATTCAATTCAATAAAAATGAGCAATTTTATTTATTTTGTATGTACTTTAATTTATATGTAGCCTTCGGCGTCTAGTGGCTTCTCTTTCTTCTTCATGTTATCTTTCTTGGTTTATGTTATTTTGTACTTTTATTTACCATATATGTAGGTAGTCGTCTAGCATCATCCAATTGGTTTTCTTCTTTCTTGGTTCATGTTATAGGCTTGTTAAAATTTTTGATTTTTTTTTTACTTCAATTTATATGTAGCCTCTGTCGTCTAGTTGCTTCTTTTTTTTCTTCACGTTATAGACTTGATTTAACTTTTGATTTTTTTTTACTTCTTTTTTATGATAACGAAATTTTGCTTTAAATGATATGTAGCCTTCTGTCATTTTGATTTATTTATTTATATTTGTTTGGTTATTTTTTTATTTGGTTTTGAACGATTACAGATTTTTTTATTATTGCTATTTTTTGACTCTGTTTTCTTTGTGTTTCAAGATGAGTTTCCTGAAGAGGATGCCTACCAGTTGGAGTTTTTACTTATTTCGCTTGGGAACAACTTTTCTTTTTAATCTTTTTTGAGTTGAAAATGCTGTACTTCAATTTATACGTAAAATTCTGAAGTATTAATCATTCAATTCAATAAAAATTAAAAATTTTTAGTTTGAAGAAATACCTTAACTCTCTCTGCTGGGATTATTTTTAATTTTTTAATTTATTTTTTATGTACTTTAATTTATATTTAGCCTCCTGTCATTTTGATTATTTAATTCAATGATAATTATCACTTATAAGTTTTGAACTGAACTTGGAAACGGGCTCTGAAGCCTTCTACTAGACTTAAATCGGTGAATCAATTTACTCTCTGGCAGCAAAGGGTTCGAATAACGATATTTAAGTGTTAAAAAGGATGCCTAATATTTTTCCATCTATATACAATGATTGTTGGCTTCCTTTTTTTTTTATTTATTTATAAATGTGAACGTGACAATACAAACAATTTCTTCTCTTTTTTACAGCAATAAATGAATAACCCGTAAGCCATAATAAGGAACAGCTGCCCATCTCACTGCAACTCTATCCCTCGCTTGATTCCATAACTCAATGCTCCGCGTTGCTTCGCCTAAGGACACTCACTTCTAACCAAACGCATTCCCCAAAATCAGTCAAGCTGGCGTCGTTAAAGCTGCGTAATAACAACAATACTATTAGCAATTATAATAATAATATAATGTGGAGTAGTACAATATCGCCAACCAACTCTAAGAAACTATTGATCGGTAGCACACGAAGCGTTGATTATGTCGGTGATTGTGCAAGGACAGCAGCAGGCAATAACAAAACAGGAGCACCAGCAGCAGCAGCAGGAGCCAAAGGATCAAAAGCCAAAGCCACCGCAATTGCAGCCACAGCCACAGCGGCAGCGAGCACAACCAAGATCTCAATTGAAATGGAGCTTCATATACAGAATAAGTGCATTTCGGCATAGCGCATCACTCTGGAGGGTGGTGCGGAGCCGCCATGGCTGCAGGGCCCCCTTAAAGCCGCTTTTTTGGGGGCTACTGGCGTCGGCAAAACAAGCATATTACAGGTGGGTTATTATATCATTTTTGAAACTCAATTGAATTTACAATATCTTGTGATTCGATGACTATGGGTATACATAATAACAGCAGATAAAAATAAATCCAGTTAGTTAATAAAATATTTTAATTTCTTATTTGAAATGTTTGCTTTACTCCATCTTACTTAACAAGCGAACACTGCGCTTCGCCTAATTACATTAATTAAAGTCAACCCAATGATGTAAATTAATTTGTTTCAATTTGCAAGAATCAAAGTGCATCTACCGAACTTCGACGCTTAATTGATGTAATTAATACGGAATCGCCAATGAAAATTTAAATGTTTGTTAAGTGCATTTCAGTTTGTGATGCTATTAAAATTAATGGTCGGTATCCTCCCATCCACAAACAAAACCCAATCCAATCACCAGCAACCCGATAGAATGGAGTCCTGTGTTGCCCCAATGCATTAATTAATTTTTCAATAATAAATTGCATTTTCAATTAACACAATTCCTGATTAAAAGTTCCCCGAATACACGTAAAGGCTAAATCCAGCGGGATGACGTCGCCTGCTGCACTTTTCCTGGCCCGGCTTGACTCTAAATTATTAATGGGCAATATAGGCGACCCCGCTGAAAGCTGAAAAGTTTAGCCGGGAACTTTTTAATGGACCAGTCCCACGGCAGCTGCCCCTCATTGCCGATGTTTAGTGCTCCGTCTACCTATAAAACGGGGATCTGCCATTACCCACAGCCCCGCCCAAACACAACCCCCCCACTTCGTCCTTCACACACACTTATTCCTCGCTCTGCTAATTGCATTTGTGTGCGTGTGGGTGCGTCGTTAATTTGATTTGCGCTCCGCATCGCATCGTATCTTTTGTGGTTTATCTTTTGTAATTAGACAATGGCAAGGCACAGCGTTAGGAAGTCGGCGCATATGTGTTTAGCATCACTCTCTACCTTGGCCAGGGAGCTTATTGCCAATTGGACTCACTTTGTCCCTGATAAAACAGGGATTAACCCTGTAGGAAAGGGTCTCAATTAAAGGTACAAACTAAGGAGAAATAATACTATCTTAAGGAGTTTCGTTGATTATAACTAGTAAGAGGAGATAGATCCTTGAAAATGCCTCTTTATAATTTGTAACTAAAATAGGATTCAGATTTCTTAAGGAATTAATAAGTTTAGCTAATTCTCCGTCTCGCAAAAATGTCTGGAAATATAATTCATACGCCATGTGGCCTCTTACGAGCCAAGACGATGAGCGTTACCTGGCATCCGGAAATTTCATAAATAAAGTAAAAATATGGCATAATCGTAAAAGAGATGTGCACTTGCCAAGGCAGCGGAAATTGTTTTCAAAAAAAGTGTATTAGCCCCGACATGGAAAGCGGGTGTATTCTCCAGCGCTTTCCCCACCTTTCACCTTCCCCGCTCGGCAAATTCAATTAACTGCAGTTGGCAGTTGCGAGTTGGCCGCATTGCCATTTGCTGCGCTCTCTCCATTATTTTCCATACGTCTGACTGGCTGTGTGTGTGTGTGTGTGCTCTACAGCAGCGTTTAATTTGTGCCAGTCTGTGTGTGTGTGCTAGCTTTTAGGACCCAACCGAACGCAATCCAACCCACCCTCCCCCCAAGGTTCGTCTAAACTCCCTTGTCTAACTTCCGGAACCTACCTCCCGCCAGGGCTCAGCTTCCTGTTTCCCGTTGGACGCCTTTTATTGTGTGTAATGCGAGATTTGTGCATTTTTATGGCATTTTAAGCACTGCAAAATCAATTACGTCCCGTTTAATGGCTGTTTGCGGTCAAGATGGCCAGGGGAATGCCCCGCGGAGGTTGTTGGCTAGGACCTTTCCAAAATGTTTATTGCCGCGTAAATGTAATAGGCGTGTAAACAAAAACATGCGAAACCGAATCACATAATTGTTATAGCAGAATAAAACACATCGATACGATCGCTTTTGCCTATTGTTCAGCAGTTACGCGAACTGAACTGCAAGAGCATAAAGTTAGTCAAAAGTAAACATCAAAATGGGGATTTTATTTTTAATACTCTTTTATTTTAATACTCTAGGAGCCTTTGAAGCCAGCTTCAACCTTTAAAATCGATTGATGGATTCACTAACCAAGAGAAATTTAAAGCTAAACTTGAAAGAGTACCTTTCCTATATAGTTTGAGGTGTCCTATTGGAAAAACTAGGATGCAGATTGTTATTAAACAAATATATACATACTTAAATTACTTTAAAAAGTATTGTTTTTATTTGAAGAAAATCCGGCTGAGACTCAAACAATTGCGTTTCTTTGACAGTCTCTTCTATTTTTCACAAAAAATCTCATTTTTCTAGATCAGCACGCCACACAGCATTATAAGCTAATTTTCAAACACAACTTCATTATACCCATTTTTCGGCTACTTTATTTCGTAGCTTAAACTGCTTGCCTATATTTTCGAATAAACTTCGCTAATTCCGGCAGATAAACGCGGGAAATAAAACGCAGTGCATCATATCAATAAAGAGTACGCCATGAATATCCATTTGGGTAAATTTGGAAGAAGCTCCTCCTCGGGTGCCCGGCATGCTTATTTATGGCGCAGATAATGTAGCACACTTTATGGGCCAGCAGGAAGCATAAAGAGGCGCAAAGCCGGCCACGACAACGCCAACGACCCGGAGCAAGGAGCACGGAATTGGGGAACTGTTAACTGGAAACTGGAAACTGGGAGCAGGACCTGGAGACCGCGGAACAGACGGCGATGGGACGACCATCAATGTCATTTCTTATTCAATTACCAGTTCAATAAAAATAAAACTCAATGATATGCGGAGCTGGGACATAAAAGCGATGCGATGCGATGCGCTTCAATGTGATGCGTTGCGATGCTGAGTCCTTGCCACGAGTGTCGATCTGACCCCTATGCCACGCCTCCGTCACTGGCACTCCCACTGGGAAAAAGCATATAATTTTAAATTGTCTCTGCTAAAAGCATTCCAGCTTTAAGGCCAAGATGGCTTCCCAATGCGGCCACTTCCGCTTCCGGTGGCTGGTGGCCTTGGTCGGCTCCGTTGGTTCCTTTTCGGTGCCGCGTAATTGAATCGTAGTGCGCATAAATTGCAGCTGATTTCATTGCATTGACAACAATGGCTGTGCTGATTGGCAGAAAGGCATTTGCATTTATATTAGACGCGCAGAGGGGATCGTGAACGAGTCCCGAATGATTTTCACTTGACTCTATTATTAGCCAGACTTATCACACACTTGCACGCAGAGAAAACATTGTAGATGTTAAAGAAAAATGCATGTTAAATGAAGGATCTGCTTGGAGTGTGCATATATTTAATTTGGGAATATTTTATAAATTTTTTCGATATTTAAACTTAGTAATAAAGGAGGAACTTTATATTAAAATTTATATGTTATTTAAATAAGCATCCTTTTCTTGCCTATTTTATTTTATTAACAAAACTCATAAATATTTCAAAAGTCAAGTTAATTTTTCTTTGCTTAAGAGTATAAATTATCTACAATATTACAAATTTAAAAACATTAAAGTAAATCCATTTCTCTCTGTGCACATACGCAATCAACTATAATCGTGAATTGGCAATCTTGGCGATGGCTCCTCGGGAGGACAAGACATCACTTTAAAATGCAATCAGGCGTTAAATATCCTTTGAGCCTGTCACTCATTCAGCTCATGCATTGATACCCATTGCGGGGACTTCCCAACACACACAGAAAGCCAGCCACAATCAAAATCTGCACATCCCCAAACCGCCCCATTTTCCCTTCTTTCATTATCATCTTTTTTTTTTACAAAGCGTATTTTATGCCCTCGCCGGCCTTGGCTTTATTTTTAGGATGCTTCCTTTCCTTTGACTGCCTTTCGACTTGGCCACACCGTCTCCTTGGGTTCCCGGGTACCAAAAGCCAGCCAAGGACCCAATAAGAGAGGCTGCGGGTTAATGGGGTCATTTTGACCACGTTGCAGGACGAAATCCAAAAAAGTCCCGCGTGTGCGTTATGAGCTTTGGATTAGAGTTATGGCTCGTTACTGAGGCTTAAGAGAGCTAGTGAAGCGCAGTATTGGGGGTCTAAAAATTTATTAACAAATTAAAGTGAATGGCATTTCGTAAAAATTATTGAAAAGTGTTATAGAGCAAAAGAAAGCTGGGAAATTATGTGATAAATAAATATTTAATAGGTCTTTAAAGAAATCAAATATGCAGGATCCTAGGTTAATTAATATTTATAATTTAATTAAAATCATAAATAAATATCTAATAGGTTTTAATAGAGTTAAAATATTCAGGATCCTAACTTATAATATATATTATTTATATTTGTTAACCAATAAAGTCCTAAAATCAAAAACCCTGTACAGTCGTGTAAACCACCCAAAGTAAAGACAATTTCCCAAGGCTTCCTATTTAAGCTAAGCTCTCCCAAAGCCAAAACCATATTTAATTACACTTCTGTAAAGTCAATCCTCCGCTCCGTTTCACATATAGCTCATATAACCATTGCCAAGCGACTCGTGTGGGGTTTGTTTACTGCTTTTTCAGTCGTGTTTATGATTACATGACCGCAGCGAACGTAAAATCCATAGCACACTTTTAAGCGCTTACAATTTTAATAAGCTAAAATGTCCATGAAATATGTGTGGCTGTTTTTGCCAGTGACTGGCCAAAGGACCTCATGCAAATGCTCAGAGCGCATATTTAAAATGTTTGCTTAACACAGAAATAGAAATGGAAATATAAATAGAAATGAAAATAGAAGCGAAGCAGCAGGCAAGGATAGGAAAAGCGAAACAATATTTGCCCGGCTTGCTTTTGAGCGGGGGGTTTTATTTGGAAAATTCATTTTTATTTTCATTGGCGTCCCAAGTGTCGCATGAGCAATATTTTACAAACGCAATAATATTTAATTTTCGCACACATCCTGTTCCTTTTCAGCAATTTTTCTACCATGACTTTCCCAAGACTCATCAGACGACAACGCGTCGGAAGATTTATAAAAACTGTCTGGTCTGCGACACCTGCATACGTGAGCTGATGGTACTGGACGTTCCACCCCAGGTGAGTTAGCACCTGCCATCTGCCACCTGCCATACCCGAGCATCCACCATAAATCCAACCCAGCCAGAGCCCTTGCCCGCGCCGCAAATTCTAACTTTCGCATAATTTAGTTAAAAGTTCTCCCACTGTCAGAGCACGGCTGGGGGGAGTTTCATGAAAATATGTACAAACTATTTTTACACAATTTTCCAGTGAATTTCATCGTGCTGACATATTAGGAAATTCTTCATCTCAGCGCCCGCTGGCCGTAATAAATTGCTAAATAATTTAAATTGCCGCACAGATCCTCGGCCTTTACCAGTTGCAATCTGCTTCGTCCTGCATAAATATTAAGCTGAAGACACTTTGAGTCTTCTCACCCACCGTTAAGCCGCCTGTCGGAGGTGTCTAGACCCAAACGGCTGGCTGCCTTCTGCATTTTCATTACGGGCCGAACAGTTTCCCAACCATTTTCCACGTTATTTTACTTTTATTTTAATAATCAGCGCACCAGAAGCGCCCCGAGCAACAGTTTGCAACAACGTAGATACGACAACCGCATAACCAAATGGCGCTGCTCCGCCTGATGTTGCCACAAGCAAACTTTCTTTGTGGGCTCCCTTTTCGCGTTACTCGAATTTGGTATTTTTACACCACACTTTTGGGCCGGAGGTGCTTGAGGGTTCGCCTGAGCATGCAATCAGATGGGCAACAGTCTCATTTGAATCTGTGCACTCGATTTAATATAACGAGAGCCTCGTGAGGTCTCACAATTGTTTGGTTCTCAGAGTTTTCCTAGCTTTAAAAGAAACTAAGAACTAAGGCAGACGTCGAAGTATTAATCTGCTTTTAATTTACTAATTCTCTAAATACTATTAACAATATTCGCCATAGATTAGCCCTCTATGTAATCAATAATCTTGGTATACCTACTGGAAATATTAACCTGAACCTCTTCCCTGCTCAAAAACACCTTCCTCCTGGCAGGCGGTGTTGACTTTATTAAAGTCCCCACTCGGGCTCGTAAAAGTGGTTCTCCGAATAAATTTTTAAGCTGCCAGCCAGGGGAGAACGGAGACGGCTAACGTAAGCAGTTTGCCCCGATGTGTTGTATAGGTGGATATTATCAATTTTTAACTACTCAGGAATTCCGGGACGTGCGAGGACCGCTCCTTCGTGTTGTCAAGCTGTCCCACAACTATTATCCGCCTGAAAGCGCAATTATGGCTGGCCATAAAGTTGGGCCCTATGTCCGGCCATACTTTACACTGGCGGCTGGTGCTCGAGAGTCTTGCGAGAGGATGTTGCTTATGCAAAAAGCTCGAGGACACTCCATTGTCCTGTCCACGCCCAGAGCCTCGTTTTGGCTCATCCTAGCACTTGGCAATGGACTTTGGCAATTAGAGAGCAGTTTGGTCAGACCGCAAATCACAAACTGACACCGAAAATGTTCAGAGTTCAGGGGGCATCCACAGCCACTAACCGTTCCATTTATCTTACGGCTCACTCAGCCTGCCAGGAGCGGATCTGGGAATAGTTTTCAGGGGTATAAGTGAGAACCCTTGTGATGATTATTTTTAAAATATAGTGTAAGCAATTGTTAATATTAATATTTTATTTACTCTAGTAGAAGCATTACCCCCTAAGTCAGCCACTGCTTTAGACCACCGCCCACCCCAGAACCTATTGTGTTGGTCTGCAACGTTTAGCTATCATAAAATATTTATGGAACACACTGGCAACGAGGCCAGTTGTTCCTTGGTCTCTCACTTGGCCTTGTAAATATGCAAAGCTTGGGTTTGCAAGTAAAAAGAGGATTTCTTGTTACTATCTAGTACCCTGGGGGCCACTATGTCAGCAAGCGATTTATCTGGGATTTCTGAGCCCTCGAACGAATGTCTAATATTTTATTAAGATTTCTATGTGTTCTTTTTTTTTTATCTGATAGAAGCAAATTAATAAGAATATAACAAACATATTTCATTTGAAAAAAATTTATTTTATATGTTATATTAATCTATTTCAATTCTAACTAACTTTGTATAGTATGTAATTTCCAAATTATTAATATCAGAAAACATTTATATACACTTTTAATCGAAATAAATTCATATATTATAATATAATATTTTTTTAACTCTCACCAGTGTCTACTATATTCAACACAAAAAAATTGAGGTGATGACTTCCATAAACTCCAATTATTTCGATGATTTTTGTTGTTGCCTTATCTTATTAATGAAAACCTTCATAGTACAGCCATATTTTTTTTGGGCGATTAATACCTTTTGTTCCATGGCTGGATGCTTTTGGCACGGCCGTTGATCTGGCAAATAGAGAACTGGGCCAAGTATGCGCAGGGCTGGGCTGACAAAGCTGGCAAAGGACACGGCAAAAAAAGACGATTCTGTGGCTCCGCCACCGACCGATATCCAGGCACACAGATACTCGCCGAAAGGAATTTGCATTGAAATGGCAAGCGAGGCAAAAGAGTTGACTGGCAGCAAAAAGCAGCTGGCAGCCGGGCAGTCAGCCAACCACATCCATTGTCATATTAACTACGTGCCGAGCGACCCGTACCGCCCCGGCAGTCCCGCCCAGCGCCACCCCTTTTGCGACAGGGCCGCCTCTCAATGCCTTTCAACTTATTCATGTCCATTTTGGCGTGAATTTGTTTTCGAGTACAGCTTTTTTTGCCCCGCTTTTATTATACTCTTTGTTGTACAGCCATTGTGCTGACCAAATGGCTGACTGTTGTCTAAAAGCGGGCCAACAGGGGTTCTTTCGCCGGCAGGGAGGGCTAACAAGTTGGGCGGACTGTCGCCTGTTTATTGTGGTAAATTTTTCATCGTCAAGTGCACTGCCTGGCAGTCATAACTCAAAGTCCACCTTAATGGTTTCCACTTGTACAAACAGCATTTATTTTCCAACAGATTTTCGCACATGTCCATCGTCCTGGGTGGTGTGGGGTGCGGGAACAGATGTTCTCTGTGCGAACGGGAGGCCATTTAGTTGGCCATTGTTTACGTTAAGTGACCGCCGCTGCTCGAAGCAACTTGAAATGACGATCCCAGAGACAGGAACAGGACTCAATGACCCGGACTAACGATGCCTACGGGCCCTGAAATCAGTCGAAAAGTTTACTTTAAATATATTACACTTGGACGTACACTTTGAAAATTATAGGAGGCTCCTTTAAAAATGCTAACAAAAAAATGTTTATACAGATTTCAAGAAGTTAAAAGTTTTTAAATTTTATTTTATACTATTTATCTCGTTAAGCAGATGTGTTCCTTAGGCTCCTTCTATAATTATCTTAAAAGAAAAGTTAAGTTATATGGATATTGTTTAAATTTTATTAAAACAGGCTGATACTTATCAGTATTTTACAGACAGATTATAAATTTAATTTAAACATTAATTCAAGTGTCCTGACACTCTTCGATTTCTGGTTATAAAAATAATATGTTTTTAACACAATGATCTCTATCGGTTCAGTAATATATAAAGCTTGTTACGAGGACATAAATTAAGCAAAGATTTATAAATCCCCACACGATGATACATATAAAGAAAAACCTAGAGAAATAATAATGACCTAGCTGACCTAGATATCTTGATTAAAAAATCCTGGCAGGTCACCAGCCAGGCTCTAGGAATTGAACTCATCGACTCAATACCTTCCTCTCCAAGAAAAACTTCAGCCTGTGCTCCAGCAGATGCATTCCATCCATCCTGGCTCAAATCCAAGAGGGCAACAATGCAGCAATTACAACAATTTCAGCCGGGACCCAAAGACATCGAGAATCTTGGCTAACGAGCTGCTCGCATTTCAAGCCAGCTCTCAGCCCGTTAATTAACAAAGCAACAATAATCACAAACAGAGCGGTGGGGAAAGCGCAAATTAAATGAAATTTAATCAAAAACGTAAATCTAGCTAAGTTACTGCGCGACGGGTGTGGCGTCGGCTGTCTGCCAGCCGGAATGACACAATACACAAACAACACAGCAGAAGTCGCGAGGGGGATGAACCAAGGAACCGGAGGGATGTTTAGATGGAGACCAGGAGAGCCGGAAAGCCGGAGAGCTGTAGAACTGGAGAGCCGAAGGACCAGACATAGAGGCGCCAAGGAATGCGGACCGCTGTCCATCCGTGCACGGGGTCAGGAGCTCTGGGGGGATGATAGAATCAGTGCTGCCAACATTGGACAGCAAAAAGTGGCCTCTTCAAAATAAATCCTTATAGTTTTTAAATAACTAAAAAAGTATACATATATATATTTTCTAAAGTTTTAAAAGATATACTTTCTGAATCTCTCCTTAAGAGTAACAAAATAAAGACCGCTTTTCATTCAAAATTCGTTTACTATTAGAGAAACTGACTATATTTTCGATTTACTTTATTAATTAACTAGGTTTTCCCCTTAACTTAAAGTTAAGTATTATATTATTTATTAAAAACGCCCCGAAATAAACAGCTAAAACGGCAACATTGACTGATTTGGCCACTGTTTGTTCCTCTAGAGTGCCTGTGTCTCGGACTTTTCTTCTTGTCTAGCCGGCCTTTGACTTTTGTTTGCGCCTAAAATGTTGCGCCGTAAATTTAATTATAACGTTTACCTACTGTCTTGCTGTGGGCGCACTGACCCCACGCCCCGCCGCTCGTTCCAACCGTCTTTCTGCTCATTAGCGCCGAGGGAGGAAAAATTGCGGCCTGCCGCCACCTGCCTCTGGTGGAAAATGTGCTACTGATTCGTCTTTTGGGGCCTCTCTGCTGGAGCAAGAGCAGCTCAGGGATTGATTTATGTCACTGCTATAAAGGAAAATCGTTCACAGTAATCGAACAATCGAACGAAATATTTAAATATTTAAGAAAATTATATTTAGATCGTTGAAATTGTAGTCACAATCAAGAATCCAATATGGAACTAATACTGTCATTTAGTTTCCTCGCGTGTCCATGGTTATTTGGAGTGGCAACACATTTTCCAGTACTAATTGAGCAACAATTATTTACTGACAACGCTCACCGCAGCCGCAGTAAATGCATCAACCGCTGTCCATTGTGCCCCAGTGTAACTGCTACAGTTTACGGCCATTGTGGGAGTATCTTTGTCCTTTGAATATTTACTGCGACAACAGTTTCAGTTACATTTAATAAATGCGGAGAATTCAGCTCGTGAGAGGCGAGGGAAAAATTGAATCCTATTACGGATGCAGCAGTGAGCTGGAGCAAATAATGCGACTGCTGTGGGCAGTAAAGATTGCTGAAGCCGCAGAAGTGGTTAACTAAGTCCTAAATAAATAGGACACTCCGAAGAGAAAAGAAGTGAAAAAGCCACAAACCCCTGAAACTTGGACTTGAGCAGATAAAGTTGTGCATAATTGTACATAATTTCTCTTAAGATAACCGAAAGGGACTTGGAAGTGATATTAGTTTTATTTATTAAGAGTCATAAAAAAATACATATAAATCATTTATTATGTAATTCAGCAAAATAAACATTACTTTATGGAGAACGAAATGTTTTATTGAATTTAGAAAATATGGCTTTAATAATAATATAATTTAACCAGTTTTTAGTTTGCCTGTACAGACACCAAGCCTTCCACTTATTACTGAACAGATGGAATGTAATCCACAAAAATGAAAATATGTACTAATCAATACACATGTTTGCATCGAAAATAATGGTATTGATTCAACATATTATGCAAACGATTGATTGAGCACGACCCCTATAATCTCCACTAATACTTGAACTCGGCAGAACTTTTCAAAGAGCAAACAAAACAATAAAAACCGTAAAACATTTTCATATTTTTATATCATAATTCTGCCCCTCGTGAGCCGCTATTAAATGCCATAAACTCTTTTTCGTTTTCATATTTGCTTTTCATGTGCGTGCCAAAATAATGCGAAACGAAAACACAACTCATCCGGCCGTGTGGACACATGTGCGTGTTTGTTTGGGGAAATGCGCTGATGAAAAACAAACACTCATCCAATTGGCATCGCCATCTCGCCAGAAGCGATTTCCGGCTGACAACTTCGCCGAATGGAACAACGGACATCCGCTGGGGCTGCGAACGGTGCACGCCTACGTCCTCGTCTACGACATGGGCAATTTGGAAACATTTCAGGTGAGTGCCTTTCCGGTTTTCCTCTGACAATGGATCGTGACAAATGCCGACGATTTTATTGCAGTACTGCCGCTCGATGAGAGATCAAATCTTGGACAGTTTCAGTCATCGTGATTTTAGCATAATTGTGGTCGGCAATAAATTTGACAATGTGACTGAGGCACAGGCCAACTCGCAGGTGAGTGCAAAGGGTTAATAATATTGAACAAATTTGTTTGAAAAATTCGTTTAATATTAAATTCGCTTTGTATTAAATTAGTTAATTAAAAAAAATGGAAAATCGAGATGTTTCTTTGAATAGGAAACAACAAAAAATGTCCCACTTAAGAGGCAAATAGCGAAAACCTTGGCTACATTGCGCTTGAGTTATTTGCTTCCAGCAGATTTGCACTCAATATTGAATCCTTTCTCTTATCGCACATGCACACATCCCGACGTCGGCCTGGCAGGAGCTCAAGGATATTTCCACGCTGGTGCGCAAACATTGGCGCTGCGGCTACGTCGAGTGCTCGGCGCAGTGAGTAATCAATACGGCCATCTGTCATGCGATATTTGTGCCCGGCGACGACTAACCAGGGTTTCGTCTCCTTTTTAGGTACAACTACAAAATCGGCGACGTATTCCGTGAGCTGATGGGCTGCACCAGCACAGGAGGAGGAGGAGCTGGAGGCGGAGCGGGCGGCGGAGGAGGTATGACCGCGAGCAGTGTCATGGCTGGCGCTGAGTACTCACAATCAACTAGGAATAAAGGACGCTGTACAATACTTTAGCAAATGTTGCATAAGTTTTTTAAGCAAACGTTCTGATCTGGCGTTCTTTACCAGCAGCGCTGTTATCGGCGGCCATCGGGCAGCGGCAGGGTGCAAGGTGCACTGTGGCGTATACGTAATCTCCTTTGACGGTGGCGTATACGCAATCTCCCTGGCGGAGACACAACGACATTGTAGCCCCCTGCGAACGCTTGCAGATGCATATTTTAGCATATATTTTTAGTGGCCACAATCCGACTCCCCCACTCCCTCCGCCTGCGTCCAAGTCCCCCGCCTCCTGCTTTCCCCTCCGCTGCTTTTCTTTGCCATTATTACAACATTTTGCTGGCTGCCTTTATGGACGGCACTCCTTGCTGCGCTCATTTAAATGGCAATGGGGCTGCCGAACGAAGGACACGTTTGGCCAGCGGCCACGACTTCCCGGTCCGAGATCCAGATCCCGACATCCTTGCTGACAACTTTAGTGCGTACGCATTTGCAATTCAATGCCCGTGCGCCGGCAGGAAGTGCAGCTGCCATGAATATGCGGCAATATCCCCAGAGTGCACAGCAACAATTGCCAGTTTGATTTTGTATCGCATTTGTCGTCATCGTTGCGGTTATTATTTCTGTCGTGGAACGTAAATAGGCAATTAATCCCACCATAATTTACAATACATTTTATGTACGAACGAATAACCTTGTTATCGAAACAAACCAAGAGCGTATAAGAACTTAAGTAGTTAACCTTAAGCTATACACGTATATGTAAACATACTTTAACGTTGTGATCATTTCAAGAATTAGTTCTTAAGCCAACCAACAAGATGTCAGTTAATGCCAATGTCAAGTCTCCGAACACAAGTCTGGAACACAAAACGTACGTAATTTTAGGACGAGTTAATAAATAGCCTTAGGTGCGAGTATCCGGGCCGGGCCAAGTGTTGTCGAGATCAGCCCTAGGTCCTGGAATCAAAGTGTTACAATCATGTCCTTCGAACTCGTACATTACTTAAGCGTTAAAACAGGAGGATTAATAGGAGAGAATATATAAGTGCAGGGCTCTTTACACGGCGCCCAATTTGCATAACATAGAATATTACAAACACGTCATAAAGTAAATAATCAAAACGATTCCCATCACTTCAGTTGTTAACATTTCGAATATTAAATAATTTCAAACGATTTTAAAATGTCTCGGCGTGTAAGGAGCCGTGATCAAGACGCCTTAAGACACCAGAAGCAAATATTTCGTAGTAGACCTAGAACTAAAGTAAGATTACAATTGGATTGAAGCGCACAAGAACCGACGACGATTGTGTTATTATTTTTAGTGATAATGCCATACCCACGACATACTCGAACTCTAAATTGTTAGACAGCAGCGTTTTGTGTAGCATAGTGTAGTGATATCAAACTGATCTAGCCGGTCGATGTGTTAGCTAGGCAATAGCAAAGTGTCGCCCTATACACCGCCATCTAAACTAGTCCCAGTTTCCACGAACACGCACATACCACACCGATCTCTTTCTTTACCTCAAGAAACCACTCAAACTACTCAACAGAAAAGCAATCAAGGCTGACTTTGTAAATAGAGATTTCAAAAGAAGAACTTTGCGAAAATGCTATGGAAACCGACTTTTACAGCAATATAAGTAAGCTCTAACTGATATTCAAGGTAGATAACTGGGCGCACTGCCAAAAATTGGTTCCACTCCCAGTTGAGTGCTCGGTTAAGGTTATAGGAATAACTAAGCTAAAAACGAGATTCGAAACAATTTTTTAATGTTATTTCAAGGGTAACCAATACAACAAATAATAACAAGTAATTAACTAAATATTTGTGGCTTTGATAAAGGACATATACCATTAATGATTAAAGATAAATAACAGCTTAGGTAGCTTATTTGTTGAGGCGACCTAACTTGCCCACTCTCTGGCATTATCTTTAATTGGAAACCGTCTCTTCAGCAAGTAAGCTACTGGAAAGCACTAACATCAACATATTTATATAACACATACCTATATAAACATACATATATATATACACATATAAACCTAACGATAATTGCCTTTGGTTCGAGTTTTTGTCTTTGATTTTCAACATTTACGGATTCGTCAAAATGGCTGTTAATTTTTGGGAAATAATTAAAACGCTAAATGCAAACCGTTGAAAGGAATTAAACAAAAACGAAAACAAAACAAAGTAAACGCAACAAGGAAAATTGTTGAGAATTATTTATATTTAAGCAACGCGTTGCCTGCGACAGTTCGAAGCGAGAGGGAGAAGAATAAATAAGTGTAGCAATATACCAATTAAAATCTCATCTTAACAGTATGTATTAACGAATCAAAAGCTTCAGCCGCTTGTTGTTTGTTCAAAGCATTCAAAAGTTCGTATGTAAGTAGCCGTAAGTAAAAGCCGCTACGTTTAGATAAGTATTGCAAGGCGCATCAAGCCATCATGTCGCCCATGATCTCTGTTATTTTTTTGTAATAAAAGGCAAGACGCGAGCCAGGGATATGTAGAGACAAGTTGTTAATTGGATAGAAGCAAACCACAGAATAGCAAGAAAATCGCACCGAACCTAAATGTTAAGCAAAGGCAAAACAAATTGTCAGCCGGAAACGGAAGCAAGCTAATTGTACGCTGTGTAGAATGCACTGCAGCGAGGCCAGAGTACGATGGATATTCGCCGACAAACAACCGTTAGAAAAGTAGAGAACGTTTTTGAAAAATGCGCAACAGACGTAAATAAAAACAAAATAAAGTGATATAAAAAAGTATACGTACGGTGTCTTTAATTATTGGGTTAACCAATTGATAATGAACAATATCAATTAATTAATTATTAATTAGTTTATTTTGTGTGGAATTCAATTGAGTCATTTTTAAATTAATGCAATCGCCTTACCCGTATTTCGCAAAACCAGACCTGGTGTGGCGTCAGCTGGCAACTGATTTATAGCCCCCCAGGCTATTACTCACGGCCGTTATCTCGACTAGCCATTAGAAAATATTTCCATTTCTATTTTTAAGCTTTTTTTTATTTTTCTCTCTTATCGCCTATTAACTAAAAACAAACTTTTGTATTAATTGGCTGGCTATGTGGGTAGAAACAAACTAGGACAAACAATTTTGGGCATCGTAGATCATCGACTTAGGCTAGCGACTGTTTTGGGAGTACATCTTTATATATATGTATAATTCCTAAGGTTAAGTCTTATAAACAAAAGGACATTTTGTTGTTGCTAATTTGCGACACGCAAGAGTTTAAAAAGTGAACGTAATACAAACTTATCGAGTCTAGGTGTTACCAATTAAATGATCCTGCGACTGGTCCGGGTCGAGTCAGCGGATGAGGCATAGCCAGGTGAGGATGATGGTTGGTAAATGACTTACAAGCGAAATGCTAACTGATGACTGATGGCTGTCCATGCCCACGGCCAATCTGGTCTATCACTGATGCGGCTCGCTGGAGCTGCTGAAGGTTCGACTGCGGCTCAGCCGTCTGGCCCGCTCGGCCAGCACGGCATGCTCGCTGCGTCCGTCCGCCAGGTGATGCGGCAGGTGCAGGATGTCCTGTAGCTGGCTCTTAAGCTGCTTGGTCTGTGGCCGCTGCTCCGGTTCGGCGGACAACATCTGCTGCAGCAAATCGTATTGCTCCGGATACTTGAGGGCAAAGTCCTTGGGGTACTGGCCATCCCGCAAATTTCTCAGCGTCTTGATTCGCTCCATCTCTGTGCAGAAGTACACGTGCAGCTCGAAGAAAATCAGGCCCAGGGAGTAGATGTCCACCTTGTAGTCGTAGTGGCGGCCCAGCAGCTGCTCGGGCGACATATATAGGTGGGTGCCCACCTGCTGAGTGTGGCGGGCACAGGAGGGCAGGCCACTCTGATCTCCACACTTGGCAACCAGGTTCGGAATGTCGGCCATGTCGGTGACCAGTCCAAAGTCCCCGATCTTGATTTGTCCGTCCTGCGAAAAGAAGATATTACTCGGCTTCAGGTCCCGATGAATGAGGCCTTTGAGGTGCACATAGTCGACGGCGTCAACAATCTGGTGAAAGATGTCAGCAATGTGAGCCGCCCTGGCCTCAGTTCGATTGTCCCTGAGCCAGTCGCGCAGGCTCTCCTTGCGGCACAGCTGCATCTGGATGTATAAGTACACTTTGCTTGGCTTGCCAGCAACTCCATTCTGTATGGTGGCACTTGGTGGCGTCGGATGGCTTCCGTTCTGGTTGTTGTTGTTGTGGTTCTGAGCCAGAGCGAGGGTAAGCGGCTTTCTTCGAGGCCTATTATCGTCCTCCGTCTCATCGCTGCCATTGCTTTTGGTGCGAACAGATTCGATTTGAAAGGAGTTGGACACCAACTGGTGCTGTGAGTAGTTAATGTTCTTTAGATCAAACGAAGCCGAATGGATGTCAATAGACACGGAACTGCGATGATGAGTCTTCTTCTCGTTCTTGTCTTCATCCTCCTCCTCCTCTTCATCGTCATCGTCGTCGTCGTCTTCATCGTCATCTTCGTCGCGCGCCCTCAAAGCTGCCGACTGCGACTCGCTGCGGAATTCAATAAGCGAATCCTCCTCCTCATCGTCGTCGTACTCCTCCCTGATGTTCCTAAGTGCTGGCTCCCCGTGGCCATGAAAGTCGTGACTGCAGGCAGTGCTATTCGCAGCATCCGATACCCAGGACATGAGCTGCTGGTGGCGTTTCTCCTGCAACTGGTCCGCAAACGAGGGCAGTGTGCTCTCGTCTGGCGTCTCGATCTGAATGGAGGTGGACAGCTCGTGGGCAACTAGCTTACGATCCTCCTCTTCCTGCCACCCAGTTGGTGGGGTCTCGGTCCAGGACTGTAAACAAATAATCCGATTAGCTATATAGATGATGACGGCGAACGTGGGCATACTCACATGGAAATATCGCACGATGTTGTGGTGCTCGCAGCTGGCAAGGGTACGAGCTTCGCGGAGAACGCGTTGCCTGGAAGCCTCCTTGTTGGGCAGCGTGATGCGCTTGATGGCATACCTATTCTCGTCCAGCTTGTTCTTGGCCTCAAAGACCACGCCAAAGCCACCGCGTCCGAGGCACTGCATCAGCTCAAAGTCGGTCTGGAAGCGCGAGGTATAATGCTCGCCCGAGTGAGTGGTGGACTCCGAAATGGTGCGCTGTGTACGGCCGTTGGGTGGGAAGCTAAAGCGATTGCCTGGATTGCGCTGCAAGGGGACCACGGGACCCAGGAGAGCTTGAGTGGATGCCTCCGTGGCCTCAATGGCTGTTTGCACCGGCACATGTCGCTCGATGACCAAATATTCCCGCTCCACCCGCTGGTTTCGCTGTCCCATAAAGATGTTCAGGAGCACAGCCGAGGTAAATGCAATAACCACGATCTCCTTCCACCAAAACCAAAGCGACAGAATCACCACCTTTACAGGAGCATCAATGTCATCTAGACTGAAGCCCAGATCATCGTTGATGCTGTTGTTCCCGGTGTGTTCCGCTCCCTCGGACGTGCCATTGTTTGGAGGAGGCGCCTCGATGGCAGGCAATCCACTTGGAGTCTCATTGGTGCCGCACTCCGATGGACCCTCAAAATCCGAGGTAGTGTAGAAATAGAAACCATTACCATTCACAAACTCGGAGGCATTCAGCACGGACTGAGCTGCCACAGCGAAGTTCTGGTCATCATAGGGCACCAGCTCGCTTCCTTGTCCGCCTCCAGTGCCCCCGCCTATGACCTCGGGCTCATCCTCATCTTGTCGGAATATGACCAGCGAATTGCTGCTGGCGGCTATGGGCTTCCAAGGGATCTTGGGCATCAGACTAGTGTCGCCTGTGAGCTGCTGGTAGACCTTCGTCTGGTCCATTATTTCCTGGCGGAGACGGATTGACTCCTGGATATACAACTGCTTGTCGTACATGCCCAAGTAGATGGATGGCGCACTCTGGGGCCTGTTGGGCATATCCTCTTCCGTCTGATCCTGTTCCCAGAGCCACTGGGCTGAGCTGAAGAGATCAATGGGCTTCAGTTCGTCAGCGGCATTCGTGTTCCAGGCACTCACAATCGGGTGATCGAACTAAGGGCAAACAAAAATAATATTTTACGAGTTCTAGAAATGGTTTCTCTTTCATTTCTACTCACCTTGTACTTCCAGAGCATGGTCTGGGGATCGCTCTTGCTAAAGGCACAGATTACGCCCTCAGGCACCACCACCTTGATGTCCACGTCCAGGACAGCCAGCTCTAGCTCATCGCGCGGTTGTTGAGTACACTCAGAGGGACGGACCATGTCCAGCTCATGCTGGCCCACGCTGAAGTTCCATCGCTCCATGCCGGTCCGCGACTCTACAGCCCTAACGGTTTGCGTCTGGCGGCGCACCACAATCACGTCGTCCAAAAGCGGATCATGGCCCACAACGTAGCCAGCCTCGTCCCTCAATTGGTCATCATCGCCTTCCTTTCGGAGCTCCTCCTGATCGGCATCCTCGATGGTATCGTTTATGGCCCGCCCATCATCCGTGGAGTTCACACAGCCGTTTATGGAGCACTCGTAGAGCAGCTGGCCTGTGCGAACGGAGACGCCATAAGAGCGGGTCTCCTTGCCCCCGGAAATCACCAGATCGTCACTGAACTTGGCACTCGAACTCAGCAGGTGTTCCGCCGTTATGGGTATGGGATCGATGGATTCGCCGTCGAACTTGTAGATGCCACCGCTCAGTGAGGGAATCATGCGCACAAACTGTCCATTGTTGGTCAGCTCCAGGCGGTGGATGCTGGACGAGATTAGCGGACCAGGTGCAGTGGGCACGCTCCAGCGCAACTTCCCCGATTTGGCAATATCCAGGGCGCTCAATCGTCCGTCTAGTGTGGTTATATAGAGGAGTCTGCAGGGGGAGTAAAGAACAAATTGATTACTTGTTGAAAAATTCTTATCCTGACCTAATTAACAATTTCCTTATCAGGTAATTGACTTTTTTATGCCATGCCCAGATTGTTTTTATTTAGTTTATTTAGCTGTGTAGAGTTCTATTGTTTATTGTTTTTATTTTATGATTTTATTTACCAATCTATAAATATATTCTCATATCTTTGATTTGTTTATATTTGTTCTTCTAAAACAGATTTTAAATTTACTTTTCTTAAATGCATATGATTTAAAAAACTCCATAAACAAAACCGAATGAATTAAATTTAAAGGTTTGAAGTATTTGAAAACCAAAAACTGATTAAGAATATACAAGATCTAGATGGTTTACTTGGGTTTCGGCATTTTAATTTATAAAAAACTGAGGATTCAGTGTTACATCCAACCTAGTGACCTTGGCACTGAATTTTTGCTGCAGGTGAATTTCATCATCCCGCTCCAAGGATAAAGACACTCGGGCGAAAGGGTCACACTGGCGATGCCATCTGACTGGCGAAAGAGTGTGGGAGGGGGGCAAAGGCAGCTCAGCTGATGCCGCGCCAAAAGAAACCAACAAGTGTCAGTTGGCTCCTCTTCATTTTCCCTATCTCCATCTCTATCCCGCCCACGGAAGAGCCGAAAATGGCGCCCTCCGAACAACGGGGGTAAGGCAAGCGAGAAGCGAATGGTGAAATTCGGTGAAAAGTTAAGCAGACGGAAAGAAAGCAAAACAATCGACTAAACCTGTTTAAATTGACGGGCATAAACATATCTCTGACCTGTCCCTCTCGCAAACAAAAAGAGCAGTTAAGTTTTGCCAAATGACTCACCGCATGCTTGATAAGCGCGTTCACCGATTGCTACTGCTAAACGCTAGTTAAGGGTCGCAGCGAATAGTATCATTTCGGGGCAGCCCTGTAGCTAATTTCAGGCTGCACCACGTCTGGTTTACAACCCACTCTCGTTTCAGCCAACTAACTGAGCACTTTCGGAGTATTTTAAATAAATATTCACAGCTTTTTTAATGTTTGCCTAGCTGCTTTAGAGTTTCCACTCGCACTGCGTTTCTGCGAACGTTCGAGAACATTTTCACCAGAATGCATAACAAAAGGGTCACACACATAACGCACTCTGCTTCTTCTCCGCTGTTTATGCTATTGCCACATACCTGCGTCCAATCCGGCGCTCTCCCTGGTCAACACAATGCGTCAGGGCCGGAGGAGTGGAGGAGCCCGCCGTCTGCAGCTCCAGGTCCCTCGATTGGGCCCTAGCCTGGTGGGGACTTAGGGCCACAAAGCCCGCCATGGTAAGTGCCACCAGCTGCAGGAGGCTCAGGTTGCGACGACGGTGCCTCACGATGCCGTCCAGGTCATCCTGCATGCCCATCATACGCGCATATATACGTAATCGTTATCTAGGGCCGATCGACGGTTCGCGGAATGCAAAAGTGGGCTTCGGTCTTCTAATTGGCTCGAACGGCAGCGGTGACGTGTTGACGCACTTCTGGCGTCGGTGGCGGTGGAACAGCAGCGGCAGTGGCACCCGGGAAGGTCGACGCACATCTCCGCATAACTCCCGGTCGCGCCCGCAGCAAGCAATTGCAATCTAAGTAACTAATTTGTACTAAAATCGTAAAACTTAAGTTGTTTTTCTTTCGTTTGGCCGCAACACGCTGCTGATTGGAGCAGTGTGACCGCGTTTCAGGTGCCATTGATTACCAAACAGCGGATGACACCACTTTGTCTTTTATTTCGTCATTGGATAAAATACCAGAAAAATACCTTTGATTTCGGCGGTACAGTGAAAATCGGTTATGACGATTGTTAGTTCAATTAAATTTGTAAGAAAGGTACGAAATGGTTTAGCAACCAAAAATCAATAAATACTTAATATATGTAATTAAAACTATTTTTATAATATTGTGGATTATTAAAATATCTATTTAAAAAATGTTTTCATACCTCCACATTGTGAAACAGGAACTACAAGAACTATATAAAATAATTAAAGGTATCATTTAAATTGTCTACTTTTTTATAAAATGTTTATTTTTGTTGTGTTATATTAATAAATAGTTCAAAACGTCAAAAAATAGGGGTATATACTTGTTGTGAAAATAACATTTAGGTGCAAAAAATGTACGTAATTGTTAGAGACGAATATATATATAATTTAGAATATAAACAGCTAAAATCTGTCGAGTAGTTCTAAAAATATTGTGTTCACCAATTTCAAAAGTGCTTTCAAGAAACATTGCAAAAGGTAGGTGCGATCAGGTACACTATGAAAGTAATTTTATATACAAATTTTTTATAGTATACAACGAAAATCCTGAAACGTTAGCTTTTCTTTGTTTTCTATATTTTATAAAATATTGTGACAATTATGATCATAACTAAGCCAAAAAATCATTAAATTCCATGCGGAAACCATTTCTAATATAGTTTTTCCTAGGTTAACAAAGCGAAATACTAATTTTAAACTTTTAAGAAATAAACATTTTTGCCAATTTGTACCCCTTATCAAAATTTGAAATCAAGAATTTTAGCTAACCTATATACTGATGAGAATATGAAGACTAGACTTTAGAAAGGGTCAGACGGTCATGGCAAGATCTACTCTGCTATTGATGCTGACCAACAAAATAAATTCTTTGGAGGATCAAAAAAAGCTTTCTTTCCTGCGTTGCAACATTCCGATTAAAATTATAAATCTCTTCAAGGGAATAAATATTCTGCTATGTCCAGTGGCGCCGAAGAAGTGAAACAAAGTTTTGTTGAAATTAAATTTAAATTGTTTCATTTATTATAAAACGGATTTTTTTTATCTGCAGGTCAGTAACTTAAGTTCATTTTTAACTTAAATCCTTGATGGGTACAGCATCTGCAAAAAATAAGGTGTTACGTTAGAGGATTGCTTGGATCAACCGTAAAGAGGCAAACTTACAATGCGAATGCGGTGTCCCATGGCGTGACCAGGCAGGTTCCTGTTGAAGCGAGCACGCACGGCGCCGGTGTTGCCATGGATGCGGGTGACCTTGCCCCAGACGGCGCGGACGCGGGTCTTGCGCTCGGGATGCTGTGGCACGCACTTCTTGGTCTCGGCCTTGTAGACGTAGACGCAACGCTTGCCAACGTAGAACTCTCCGTGCTCCTTGCGGCGGGCGCCCTCAATCTGTAAGGAAAGGACAATTTAATAGGGAGTAAAAGTAGGGTCTCTTAAAAGCTCTTTACGATGATTTATGGATTACTAATGAAAACACAGTATAGTTTGTTCAAGTTGTTAACACAAAATAACGGATTTTTAGCTCTACAAAATAATAGTTTTTATAATTATTTCAAATTTATTATCATAAATATTATATTTCTAGCTGCCGCATAAATTCGAATTTGTAAATAAATTCTACATAATTTTGATTGAACTTAATAGTGAGAGAATAGTAAGAGATCAATCACAATCTTTAAAGTTACCGGAAATCAATTTACAACACAAATTAAATTAACAAACTGATGAACTACAGATCTCTTATACTTTTCAGAAGGCAAGTTAGAAATTGCGCATAGGTATCCTCGTTCTAATCCCTATTAATATGTGGTTTCCAAATTGAATAGAGCGATGGTGGGGACACCTTTTTAGTTTCCTTGATCCGCGGGATAACTTACCTTGAGGATGGCCTGGTTCTCGTGCTGGTTCCTCAGACCGCGCTTGTAGCCGGTGAAGACAGCCTTGGCGAAGAGTCGGCCGTGGCGCTTGTACTTCTTGGCGGAAACCTTAGCCTCGGTGGCGGCGGGCTTCTCGGCCTTGGGTGCCTTGGCAGCCTTAGGAGCCTTTTGGGTCTTGGCGGCCTTGGGCGCAGCAGCGGTCTTGGCTTGTGAGTCGGCCATGGCTTAGCTGCGGATCAGAGAGGGTTTCATTATTCACATTGCTGTATTCACATTCACCACTACTCGCAACCAGTTGGGGCATTTGTTTTGATTTTTGAGCCGGTGACATCGCACAGCAAAACACAATTTGGGCACTTCACAACTGGTTGCGCACGTAGCACACATATTCGGCAGAGCCCTCGCTGCACTATTTTCAAGCGATTCACGCATTATCGGGCTTATTTTTGTATTTTTTCGACGGCCAACGGAAAATCGCGTACGTACCGGAAATCTGTCAAATGGCGAAAGAGGGAGATGGGGCGTTTGCAGAGTGACCGCGCCGGTAGCGAGAAAAAATATATACGATTAAATACCAATTTAGTACTATTTATATACTTTTGGTATAATACTAATTTTTTTTCTTTTTTAATAAATTCCATTTCTAATTCCTAAAAGTTAAATATCAGTGGCGGATCCACGGGGGGGGGGAAATTAGGAAATTTCC